>JARJHM010000702.1:0-167218 GCA_033356055.1 Carex pumila
TGGTACTGGGTCGGGATTGAGGTTCAAGTATATGACTGGTATTGTTCGGTTCCAATTCTACATATAACTCCAGAACCGGTAACCTTTGTGAAAAAGACGACACAATTCCTAAAATTATTTTGAATGATTGTTGGTTCATTACCGGTACTAATTGGTAGTCACGTTGGCCATCAGTGGCCATGTTAAATCTGGCCTGGATTTCCAGATTTGCATTGCTAGAATTGTACCCAACTAATTTATAAATCTCATTCAGAAGATAATCAAAATTGTGGTCCACGGTTAGCGGTAATGAGTATTTAGCTCGGGTACTGTAATAGACCCCGTCATCATTATATTGGATTTCCCCTCCAATATAAATTTTCACACAAATAGTTGTCATTTTTATTTTCGATTGGTTTGGCAATTTCAAAAATAACAACATATAAGCAATTAAAAATTGTGTTGCCATTAGTAAAAAATTCTAGACAATTTACAATAATTATTCTACACTATTTTCGAATTTAAAGAAAATAAAATTACCTCACTCGAAAATCGATCGATCTGATTGTTAGAGCTCCGTAAGGAATCTGAAAAATAAAAAGTTCCTAAAACAATTCTAAATCATTTCAGAATTAATCAAAATTACGTTCGAATTAATAAAATTATTTTAGAATTAATAAAACTTTTAAAATTATTCTGCAGCATTTTTTATTTTTTTTCAATTAATATGACAATATTCAGAATTTAAATAATTTCAAATTAAATAGTTACATATTTAAATAATTACAAATCAAATACTTCTAAATTTAAATTATAAATAAAATAAATTTAAATTACAAACAAATGAAATTTAAATTATAAATAAATGAAATTAAAATTATAAATAAATAAAATTAAAATTATAAATTACAAATAAATTAAATTAGAATGATATATTAATTAAATTTAAAATATAAATAAATAAAATTAAAATTGTAAATTAATTAAATTAAAATTATAAATAAATTAAATTAAAATCATATATTAATTAAATTTAAAATATAAATAAATAAACTTAAAATTGTAAATTAATTAAATTTAAATTATAAATAAATTAAATAAAATTATAAATTAAAACTTACTGTGAGAGAGCGCATCTGGTGAAAGCGACGACACTCTGCGGATTTATAAACGAATTCAATGGAATTTTGGAAAAAAAATTTCGGAAATTCTCTTTTTCCGAAATTTTTTTTTCCGAAAATAGAGAATTTCCAGAAATTTTTTTTCCGGTTTTAGGAGCCATTTTCGGAAAATTTTTTTACAGAATGGGTACTTTTCAAAAAAAACCGTCAATGTGGATATTTTTTGAAATTTTATATTAAATTTGGATGTTAATAAAAAATTCAGACGTTTGAGTTTAGACTTCTACCAATGAATTTCAATGCAGACAAACAGTTGTGATTTTTCATGTAATTATCAGCTATAAGAATTTGGGAGTTGATAATAGTACCCATGCTATAACACTCGTACTGTACCCAAAGGGGATCACCAAAAATTAAATGTAAAAAAATAACTTTTGTGAGGATCACAAAAAAACCACAATTCGAAATTTTATTCCGACAGTATTAATACCTATGCATGGAAGTATTTATACCTATATATAGAAATATTTATAGCTATGAGGTGAACAATTATTTATTGCTCGGGAACTATAGCGCAAAGATAACAGTACCGCAGTACAGCATTCGCACTGTACCCAAAAATTAAATGCAGAAATATAACTTCCTGTAGGGTCTGCAAAATCTCCACAATTTTTTTTCTAAACTATTAATACCTACGCAATTTTTTTTTTCAAATTAGATTCATGATAATGTACTTTCAGACTCGTCGTTGCACAAGTATTTATACCTCGCCATACAAGTATTTATACCTATACTTGCAAATATTTTTTACATATGACACTGAAAGTATTAATGAGTTAGGCTAATATGACATTGGTGTTATTTGAAACTAAATAACACCACATCTTAAACCCTTAGATCTGCTTTAAGATTCGTAATATCCATTTTTACTGTTCAAGCACTTTATTTAGATCTTAAAGCAGATCTAAGGGTTTAAGATGTGGTGTTATTTAGTTTCAAATAACACCAATGTCATATTAGCCTAACTCAGTATTAATATCTAAATATTGAAAGTATTTATACTTATACACTAAAGTATTTATACGTATGAGGTCAACTATTTTTGTTAGAAAAAAGTTGACGCGGAGATGATTGGGGAACTTAAAAAGAGATAATCATAACAAGTTACACATCAAAGTATTAATATCTTATTTTTAAGTGTTAATATTTTATCTTATAAGTATTTATAATTACAAAGGTATAAATATCTAAGTATTTTTCACATATGGCACAAAAAGTATTAATATCTAAGTATTAAAAGTATTTATACCTGCACTAAAGTATTTATTCCTATGAAGTTAACTATTTTTGTTAGATAAAGGCTGACGCAGGAACGAGTGTGAGGACTGTAAAAGAGAAACTATATAATTAGTGAGGACCATAGAGAAATGGTGTTGCTGGGATTTTATAATAATAATTAGTTGAGACTATATAATATCTTTTTAGAATAATAATTAGTGGAGACCATACTATATTATTCCTCTAAATGCATATACTGTAGTAGAGGTACTGTAGCACAGGTACAGTACAGATATTGTAGTGTGGGTACTGAAATAATTATTCTAAGAATTTATATGAAACAACAATCCTCTAAGTTCTATCTAAATTTTTTTATATTTTTCACAATAAAAATTAGATCAAGTCTCTCAATAATTTTCTATGTAGTACTATATTTACCGTTGCTTTCCATAATTTTGATTGTACTAGACCTTCTCTATCCTTTGCAAGAAATGAGATATGTTTCTTTTTTGGAAGCGCCTAATTGTCCACAGCTTTTTGTCCACCATTTGTTTACAGCTTTGACTTGCACGAATACTGTAAAATTACTTCTACATGCTGTATAATTATACAATATATCACATAAAATATATCAGTTAATCACAAAATATCCAACAACTATTTGAAGTGGTCCCATGATAGTTAGAAAAATATTGCAACTTGCACAACAGGACAAAATAAATGTACTTTCAAACTGTATTTTCGAAAATTACAGTTATAGGAAGTTATTGGCAGTTAGAGTTAGTTATTAGCGGTTATTGACAGTTAGAGTTAATTATTAGCGTCCGCATTGTGTTGAATCTCGTATACTGTAAAATTGAATCTTGTATACTGTAAAATTGAATCTTGTATACAGTAAAATTGAATCTTCTACACAGTAAAATTTACAATTGAATCTTGTATACTATAAAATTAAATATTGTATACAGTAGAATTTTCAATTGAATCTTGTATACTGTAAAAATTAAATCTTGTATACAGTAGAATTTTCAATTGAATCTTGCATACTATAAAATTGAATCTCGTATACTGTAAAATTTTCAAATAATACTGTAAATTTTCAATTGAATCTTGTATACTGTAAAAAGACACTTAGATGAGAATGGATAAGGTTGTGGACAAATGGTGGACAAAACCGAGTGGACAAACATTTTCTCTTCTTTTTTAAAAGAAATGAGGGTTCTTCTTTTCTCTTTTTGTTTTTATCTCTCTTCAAAAGCTACAAAAAATGAGATCCGCTATTCTAAAAAAGTGGATCCATTAGAGTTAATTGGATAGTAGCGATCTAAGTCTTCTATATAAACACTTGATCGATCTATATATAAGTATTTAAGAAAAAAAGAGCTGCTCATTTTCTTGATATTTTTTAATTAATAAAATTTTTTGAATAAAATTTATTAATTAAAAAAATGATGCATGGTCTTTTTCGAGATTCTAAATTTCTATATTCTCATGTCCCAATTTCGGACTAGATGTGCGGCTATAGAAAGACATTCTCGCATTCATTTGACGCTTGTCAACCTCTGTTGTAAATAGAAATAGACATAAAATAAAACATAATCAACTAAAAAACTTAGTAACCGGTTATTTAACGACATGCTTCTCTGTAATTGATTTATTCAGTATAACAACAGTATAAATAGAATTGAATTAATCAACACAAATATATCAAATTATGTATACATATTTAACCATCTGGATCTAGTTTTTCATATACCGCAACAATCAGACAGATAAATCTCATAAATGAATTCAGATTCTTAGACCTGTAAATCCCGTTAAATATATCCTTGTAATCCAACATACATATGAAGTGCAATATCCAATATTCAAACACACCAATACTTAATACTTGTAAAGAAGTTTGATTACCTGATAGTGAAAATTTCAAATACTTTAAATCGAATAGCAATTCGTAACTATTCGTGTGATATAATTGTTGGCCCCAAAGGCACCTAGAGGGGGAGGGGGGTGAATAGGATCTTTTTAAACTTTTAATCTAAATTAAATTATCAAGCGTGGTCTATAAGTTATTCTTAGTAGAAACTCGAATAACTTGGTTATAAACTAAAATATAAAATAATAAAGTAAAGAATAAAGTTTAGAGACACTTGACATAGAGAGTCATTTACGGAGTTCGGCACTAACGCATACATCTCTGGGGCCCGCAACCTTCGAGGTGGTGCGTTTTTCTTTATCAATTGATAAAGGAAGTACAAGGTGGAACCGGTGAACCCTTACAAAGCTTATGAGAAGTCACACGGCTTGAGCACAGAATCGGCTCAAGGAGCACTAAAGACTTAAGATAACAAGGCGAGTAACAAAAGCTCAAAGGAGAAGAAGCGAGCAACAAAGGCTCTAGTGTTTGTAGTAAATAAAGATCTCTCACAAATCACACGAATTCTTGAAGTTGTTTGAGTATGGTGGAGAAGATCTTTGGTTGTTGAATGAGTATTAAAGTTTTAGGGTCTAACAACCATGGTGAATCTCTTTTGAATTGAGAAGATGAAGTTTTACAGCCGGAGCACACCCAAGAAATCTAGTATTTGCTTCTATATGAAGGGAGAGAGGCAAATCTAAGTTTATAGACATTACTATATCTGACATCTGTTTTCCATGGCCTATATCGATTCATCCGCTCATATTTTGAACAAAGTTAATATATAGAAGTGTAGATCTCGGTCTCCTGGAAATTTCAATCTTTGATTCACTCAAATCGGAGTTTATATGACCAAACGGCGGCCAAAACACGAAAGGTGTGCAGGTTGCTGGAATTAAACCGTTATAACGGTAGGGACCAATATGTGACAGTCAGAACTCCAGAGACTAATCGGGTGCCACAACGCCTATGGATTTTTACAACGGTTATGACCCGTTACAATGGTCATCAACTCTTGTGGAAATTAAGCAATCTTCAAACAGGCGTATCTTAGTGCTCGAGTGTCCAATTTCGACATATGACCATTTTTTGGAAAAATTATGAAAAGTAGATGTTAATTTTGAAGTCTTAGCATTCATTGGAACAATGGTGCAGTGAAATATTTTAAGGACAAAGAAAACAACCTCAACAGTCTTATTGCAATTCTAAATTTTATGAACCTGTACATATCTAAACTGAAGAAAATTGTTAAATTCAATAAATATATGTTTTGCAAATATAGTCAAACAAATAAATAATTTATGACACAATCTAACAGTAAAATTAGAATTTCAATCGAACAGATTACAAAATTCTCTTTCTCATTTTCTCACATTTTTCTCTTACTTTCCAATTTTCTTTGCATTTTCCTTGTTTTTTCAAGCTTTACCCAAATCAAATGAATATTTAAAGAGGCATTAAGTGGTGGGAGTTTAGTGGGGTGGTGGAGATGAAAATGGGGTGATTGTAATATATATGCATGAGGTGTTGTGGTAATATGATGGGTGTCAACGGATACAGTAAGGATCGGGTGGAAGCATTTTTATATCTGTATCCATTACAAATTATTCTTATTCGTACTATACCTTTACCTGTTACAAATTGCCTTATCCGTACCTTACCCTTACCTGTTCTAGTTGTCGGATAACAAAACGGTAGTGAGTAAATAATGATTAATACTTGTATAATAATTAATTATTATTATTTATTAAATAAAACACTAAGACACATTTATTTGTGACATATATAATCACATATTAATATGAAAAATAATTTCAACTAATTTTTTTTATTAAAACATAAATTCAAAAGCACAAATATCTATGTTCTTTAATAAAAAAAATCAAGCATGCAAATAAAAGCAAGATGATCAATTGTTCAAGCGCTTTAATGGTGAATTATGTTTAACACAATTACATAAATGGTCAATTGTTCAAGTTACAAAATTTAATATTCTATTTTTCAAGATCAAGAGTAGTTGCTAGTTGGATTGTTGGAGATGAATAATAATTCAATGCTCATTAACATATATAAGATATATAATTTTTTTTATATAATTAGCCGATTGGGTAATGGGCACGAAATAGGCTTTACCCGTATCTTTACCTGTTTTGATAACGGGAAAAAAATCTTTACCTGTACCCATACCCGATAAATTTATGAAAACAAAATCTTATCCATATCCATCTTATAGAATATGGTACAGGTCGGGTAAATGAATAAAAGAGTGGCATTGACACCTCTAGATAACATCCCCTCCCCCCTCCCCCTCCCCCCTTTATAAAATTAGTATATTTTCTTTTATTCTCCACCATTCCTTTCTCATTTTTCTCTCAATTTTTTTCTCTCTTTAGCCAAATCAAATGAGATAAAAAGAGATTTTTTAAGGGGTAAGTGGTGGGAGATTTAGTGGGGTGGTTAAGATGAAAATGGAGTGCTTGCCATGTATGAGACCACGTGGCAACACATTTTTTTTAGTGACTCTATGGTACTATGCATAGCATTAATTTGTAATACAAATTAATATATATTTTTTTAATTTTAACGGTCAATCCAGATCGTTTAACATGACCCCCATATAAAAATGTACTTGTAGACTTAATTATATATTTAAAAAAAAATTGTACTATTTTTTTAAGATAGATAGAAAATTACTGAAAATTCTGGACCATCCAAAAAGAGTGATTTTCTACCAATCTTAAAAATAGTAAAAGATTTAAAAAAATATAAAATTCGATCTTCAAGTATATATTCATATGAAATCATGTAGAATTGTTCGGGTCAACCGTTAGGATTTGAAAAATGAAAACATTGATCCGTGCTATGTATAGTACAATAGACTCACACTCTTTTTTTTTTTTTGATAAATCCTCTAATCTTCTTAATTTTATAAGTAAATTCAGAAAATAATTTTAAAAAATATTATTAAAACTAAAATTTACCGAGTTACATATATACTCTCTTTTTGTTATGGGTTCGTACCTCTGTAAATATATTAATTTCAAAGGTGATTCCTGTTCAATTAGTGGAAATCTAAAGTTGCGATACTTATCTTTTATCTCCAAAAGAGAAGGAATTTTGAACCTTTTCAGTTTTTCCTATAAAATTGGATACTATTAGCAATGGCACACATTTTAACATGTGGAGATGAGAATGTTCCATACGGCTTTAACATCCCTTTTGTTTTTTGTTGTTTATTGGGAAATAAAAATTGAAAAATCATTTTTATGGTGCGTTTTTATATGTTCAAATTTTATATTGAGCAATGTTTGAATGCTATGGATAGCATAAGATCATCCGTGTTACGATTTTAAAAATCTATCGTATAAAGTTCAAAATTCAATTTAAGTAGCTCAATAAATTAGTTATATAATAAACTCGTAGGATACTAAACTTTAATATTTTTGGAAAAACATTTTTTTTTTATGATTTATGAAAGATTGTCAAAAATAATCTAAAAATAAAATAAAATTGTTAATAATTTTGACCATTTTTTGCTATCTTTTATAAATCATAAAAAATAATAATAAAATTTCAAAAATAGTAAAAATTAGTATTATACAAGTTTATTATATTATCAATTTATTGAGCTATTTAAATTGAAGTTAATTTAAAGTTTATACGATAGATTTTTTAAACCGTAGCACAGATGACATTACGCTATCCATAGCTCCCAAGCCTTACTCTTTTATATTTACCAACAGTACAACATTTCAGTAATTCAAATTGGATGCTCAAGCAATGGCATACAATGTATTGTGACATTCGGGAAATATAACATGGCAGGTCGATCCCAATGTGATTTTTCGAAGTTCCATATTCTTCCCTTTACCGAAATATTTGTGTGGATTAGATCCTATTTCAAAAATCCCATTTCCTCGAACTTGAATTTCTTTCTTTATTGAACTATTTGATTTAGTGTAGTTTAAAACCTCAAAATTTTGCTTTTAAGAAAAAACTTTTATTATGGGAAATTTTCATTCCCATCGGTATATCCAACATTTAGAACGCGAGACATTAATTTTGTTTTATTAAACATAAATCAGTATCAGGCCTATACACATTTTTTTTTTATTAAGTGGCACAAATTTAAGTTCATATAAAATTAATTAAAAATATTTGGAGGGACAACGTTGCAAGTTCTAATTAGTCAAGAATATAGAGATAAAAATATTCCAGGCAACTTTAGCATATCCCTCTTGCTTTCTGTTGTTTCTTGTGAAATAACAATGGGAAATATTTTTTATGGTGTCTTTTCTAATATGTGATATGTTAAAAAATATAATATATATCAACAGTACAACATTTCAGTATAAAAAGAAATATCAAACATGGCAAGAGAATAAATTCTGTAATCATCATGGAGTGGAATGTTCTTGTTTTTGTGCATATCACTACTATCAGACAACAAATCAGAGTAAAATAGAATAACTAATTGATAGTTTATCCTGTTGAATTTTTGATCTGCTGATCTACAATGGAAAAAGGGTATAAATAAATGCAGTTGTCAACAAATTCGAGTCGGATTGGATCAAGCAACAAGGTAGGAGTGTAAATCAACTAAAGGATTCGAACAATCTGAAACTGATATAATTAGAAAAATGTTTGATATTGATATATTTAAATGGGAATTTATTGCGGTTGAAAATAAAGTATGATTCGGATACAATCTCATCACTGATTTCGAATCAATCCAACGATACCTTACTATTTTGGTACAAGGCATATCAAAAATATAAAATAATAAAATAAATAGACAACGTTACAATTAACGGTTAGAGAACTCGCTGGATTATAAATAGAGTATAGAAATCATGTAAAGAAAATAATAGAATACAATCAATAATTTTTATGTATACTAACTTAAAAATTTAACACTATAATGAAGGTCTTCTAAAGCACCGGTGCATATTGAAATTATAAGGTGTATTGAAAACACAAAGAGAGGCAGAGGTTGGTCACGATTGAAATGAGACAAAGCAATAAAAAAAGATTTGAAAGAGTGAAATGTATCTAAGAAGTAGGCTTCGAACAGGAGTGTGTGAAAGCTAACGATTCACGTATCAGAACCATGATCTAGTAGTAGTTAGAAATTATTTAGAGGTGGTATTATATGTCTTGGGTCATAGGACTAGTAATTTGAAGTCAATGATCTAAGTTTAGAACTTTGATCCCTATAATTAATAGTTTAGGTATAATATAGTTAATATTAGTATTAGTATTATTACTATTATTATGCCTACTATTACTATTATTATTATTATTATTATTATTATTATTATTATTATTATTATTATTACTATTATTACTACTACTTATCTTAATTTTATGATTGTGTTTGAATTTCATTTTTAGCCTATTTCAATTTATTTAGAATTAAAAACTTAGTTATTGTTGCTATCTTAAAAATTTAACATAGTTTCAGAGCAAAATTTAAAACCCTAAAATCATCAACAACAACAACAAACAGCACCGATTAAGTCATCAAATAAGTACTGGAAGGCCACCAAGTGCTGAAATCAGCCACCCCAAATAGCCGATCAGACCACCCGAGCCAACCGTGTTAAATAGTACTAGCAATCAACAACACAACCAAAACAAAAATCAGCTATCTTAGCTTATATATATATATATATGTTCTTTATCATATCAATACAAACAAAGAGCCAACATAGCAACAAAGAGGATCAGCATCTCTTTTCTCACAGCCATTTTTATTAATATTCCTAAAAAACTAATTAATGTTAAAAAGATTTTTGTACCATTTTTTTTTTATTTCTGTCCTGATCGCTTGAGTTTCGGGTGGCCCAAAATATCAAATGAGACGTCAGCCCCTGGGGTGCCCCATAAGGCCAGTGAGGTGCTAGTCCCCCAGGCGCCCCATTTTTTTTTTTTTTTTTTTTTTTTTTTTTAGAGATCTTAGTGTTTTGATTTAAATAATTTTGTGAAGAAATTTTTTTCTTGTTTAGAGTGTATGCCAAAAAATATTTTGGGCCGTCCGAAATAAAAAAAAATGGTACACAGGGACCTTTTTAAAATCAATTAATTTTTTGGGAATATTAATAAAAATGGCTGCTTTTCTCATATCAGTACCGAAAAAAGAAAAAGAAAAAACATTTTCCTTTTTAAGAAGCATTCGGAATTCTTCCGAATGTTGTTTTCTCTCCTGAACAATGCTAGTTTTTTCCAAATTAGTCGTCATCAAATTCACAATTATATTATTGAAAATAAGACAAAATATGTGTTCTGACTTTAAATTTAAGAACTGAATAAGCAATTTATTCTCCAGATAAGGAGTAAGGACGTTGTTTTTTTTTTATAAATAATTATGACACAATTGCATCATTTGCATGGCAAAACAATAATTCACATCTATCAAATTATTTGATTTAGCCAATTATCAAATGATTATTTGTACTTTTCAAAAAGTCCATTTTTTTTCAATTCGATCGGAATTATTTTTAACAAGGTCCTAAATTATTATTGAAATCTAAGCCGTTTGATTTCAATGTGGACAAATAGTTGTGACTTTTCATGTAATTAACAGCCACATTAAAGAGAATATGACTTTTGTAATTGTCAGCTACTCAGCTATGAGAATTTATATGAATTACAATCGTCTCAATTCTATCAAACTTTTTTAATATTTTTTTAAAACAAAGATGGAATAAAATCTTTTAACATTATTTTTATGTGTTACCAATTAAGAAGATACTTTTTGTTTGATTTTCGTTGCTTTTTATGATTCTTATTAGACTAGGTCTATTAACTACTAAAACATGTTTCTCATTTTTCAGTTGCTTTTTATGATTTGGATTAGGCTAGGCCTTCTTTATTCTTTACACGGTTATAATTCACTCTTCCAACTTATCCAAATAAAATATATAATTAAAAAAAATTGATGCAGACTCTTTTTTCCATAGTCTAAATTTCTATATATTCTTTTTTTTTTGGAGTAGAACTAGGGTGTTCTTAAGCTCACCAAAGTGTTTAGTGAGCTTAACTCTAAAATACATCAAATCAGTTTCAAATGATGAATCCGAACCGTTGGAACCCATTTACCTTACGAGTGATGTGTTTACATATGAAAATTTTAAGCATTCGAATTAATTTAGTATAAAATCAATCGATTAAAATTAGAAGGTTAATAAATAAATTTTAGTGCATTCATTTTTGAACGTTTTTTTACCGCTTGACTTTACACTAAATTAATTTGAATGTTTAAAATTTTTACATGTAGAAGCATCACTCGTAAAGTAGGCGGATTTCGCATCTTTTTGTAGGTGAATTTTGAAGTTAAGCTCAGCAAACACTTTGGTGAGCTTAAGAACACCCTAGTTCTACTCCTCTTTTTGTATGGGTTCGCATCTTTGTAATTATGTTATAAACAAGTAAGTGATTCATGTTCAATTAGTGAAAATGTAAAGTTTTGATTCTTCACTGCTCTTATCTCCAAAAGAAGAATTTTACACCCTTTTTTAAATTTTAGCAATAAAATTGGATTCTATTAGAATAAATGAGATTTTAACTGCCTGCCACTATATATGCTGATAGGCTAAGAATTCACTGAAGATTAGAATAGATAAATACATGTTATTATCATGTTAATTTAGGCATCGATGCTAATAAATCGGGTCCGACTATAATGTTTAGATTTTTTTTGTTTTTTGTTTTCATCCAACTCGGTAACTTTATGAATCGGGTCGGATTGATGGTCTAGATTAAACACAAGTTAAATGAGTATTAGTACTTTTGCTTATATTTTTTGTATCCAATAAAAGCTTATTAAAATATGTACGTGTTACATTTATGGTAAAATCATATGTAGGTTTTAGAAAATAAGAAAAATGTAAAAATATTTTTGCTTGTCATTCATTTTTCTCTGTTATGCCACAAGACCAACACATAAAAACACTTTCTTACTTCAATTAGCTCGCAAAAATATTGTTCTTGTTGATCAGCACACACACACATTTTTCTTTTATTTGGAGGTTGATAGATATAATTTTTTTGTTTTTAAAGTCGTCAAATTAATCCTTAAATAAAACTGATGCGTCAAAAAACGATCTAGACAATTCCAAATAACTTTGAGAAATAAATTAAAATATTGGGGAAAAAAACATTACCTGAACACAACACAAAAGAAAATATGATCAGAACATTTATATATATCAAAATGTATAATAAAATATAACAAATAAGTTCAGAAAATTCAGCATTTGTATCTTGCTCTTTTTTCTTTCTACATGAAATTTTTTTATGCGTCAAGCAAATGTCGTTTTAATTTGTGTCATGGTCGGCAAACCCAATTAATTTTTTTTTTTTCTGGGGATGGCACGCAAAATATTGTGACACGTGGTCTTCATATAAAAATCTTATTTCCTTGAAATTGATATATTTTTCTGAGACCTTTAATTTAGTGTAGCTTATTAGTTTTATACCCTTTTTTTTTTGCTTTTAATTAAGAAAGACCTTTCATTTCATGCTCGAGCCATCCATCAATTAAAATACGACACATTAATTTTATATCTATCAAGCATAAATTAGTGTCAGTACGTATTATACAAATTTGTTTACTAAGTGATCATTTCTATACAAATTTAACATTTATATGGAATTTATATATGGATGGTTTTGTGGGATAACGTTGCACGTTTTAATTAGTCAAAAATCCGGAAATGAAAATTTTCCAGACGGCTTTAGCATCCCTCTTGATTATAGTTGTTTTATTGGGAAATAAAATTAAAAATATTTTTTACGGTGCTTTTTTCTAGTACGTGATATGTTAAATTTTAATATTTAATAACATTACAACACTTCAATAATTCAAACAAAACAGGGCAAGAAAATGAGTTTTAGATTCATTATTATTTTTATTTTTTAGAATTGTTCGTAGACCACACACAATTTTTTTTTTCTTTTGACAGAGATTGAACCCACTTCTCTAGTTTTGGATTCATTATGAAGAGCAATGTCATTTAATTTTTGCATAATCACTATATCAACACCAAAAAAAATAAAAATAAAAATACTACCATAAACATGCATGTTCCTATCTAGAGGATGTTCTTAACTTCATCAAATTCCTTTGTGAAATCTATCGAATTGAATTTAAATGACAAATTTGAACCATTGAAACTCATATATCTTACGAGTGATATATTTACATGCAATAATTAAAAAAAAATTGAATTAATTTTGTACAAAGTCAAGTGGTAAAAATATTAAAAAAAAAATCAATGCATTAAAATTAATTTGTAAACCTTATAATATTGAATGCCTGATTTTATACTAATTAATTCGAAATGTTAAAATTTTTGCATATAGACGCATTACTCATAAGACTCCAACTTTAGTACACATGCACTAATTGTCACATTGTAATATGTGCAACCTATCAGATGTCAATAGAATAATGGATAATATATCCTTTGATCTGCTGATCTACAATGCAAAAGGGAATAAATGTAGTTGTCAACAAATCTGAGTTGGATTTGATCAAGTTAGGAGTCTGAATCCACAAAAAAATTTCAAACATTCTGAAACTAATCTAAATAGAAAAGGGAGCCAACTAGAATAACATTTTAAGGGATAACAAGATAAGTAGAATTTTGTAACTATTATTTTTTAGGAACCTGATAATTATCTCTCAAACAAAATTTCTGAGCGCATCTCTTAAGTAGTTTAACAAAAAAAACTTTTATTTTTCGCACTAATATCCAAACATTTAAAACTATGTTTATAACATTTTACAATGTGTAACATCCCGAAAAATTTGAATTATGATTATTTATGCTTAAATATTATTTTCTTATAATATTAAAACCTCTACTATGCGTCTAGTAAAAATAAATAGATAATGAAATAGTAAACTTGTCATATTTGATTTTCTAAATGATTAATTTGATCAAATTTATTTTCATTAAATTTTATTTCCTGGGTTACTCTACTGGTCCACTCTATTCATTTCCATCTTTCTTTTTTTATTTATTAACTCCTGAATATCATGCATTAAACTATCTCTAAATTAATAACTGACTTCTTTATAACCGACATTTTAAATCTCTCTAAAAGGTGTCTTCTATATGCGCCAATTAAAAATAAATAAGTTCCTGTATCCTTTGATTAAACCGTTTATAAATATATCCAAATCGCACCCCTTTGATCTTATTCCCCTGTCATGTTATATTAACCGTCCACCATTTCAATTGCCCTCTGATTATATCAAATCCTTGCCGCATCCGCATCCAAATACGAAAAATAAAGGATAAATAGAAAGAAATAGAGGGGAACTTATCATGACAATTATTTTGATATTCGATTTCAATATCCGATTCGAATTCGGATTACGCCGCCATGATTCTAATATATCGTTGCGATTCGATTTGAAATTCTGAAGATCTCCTTATTAGGTAACTGGACTTCTCTATAACTGTATTTTCATTTTGTATGGTTAATTGATTTGAATATTGGTATTGAATATTGAATTATGATGGCATATTTAACGGGATAGCGGGTCTGAGGTTAGAATTTGATATGTGATTGTAGCCCCTCACTGTTGGATGGATTTCTCAGTGGGTTGGCGGCCTTCCAATGTTGGATGGATTTCCCATTGAATTGGCGGATTAAAGGAATTGTAGTATGTCAATGTGGGAATCGCCTGTGACAGGGATTACACATGTGTGAATGTGATGTCACTGGTTTTATGGATAACCTAGACCAACGTGCTATTGCTAGTTAAATATGCGTGCATAATATGATGTGAATTTGTGTGGATTAATCCAGCCTATTTGAATGGTTGTTAAATTAAGTCAATTATAGAAAAACGCGTCATTAAATAACCGGTTACTGAGCTTTGTAGCCGACTCCGTTTTGTTGTTTTTGTTTCCATTTCTATTGGCGACGTAGGTTGACGGGCTAAGGAAAAGGTGCGATGATGATGTTATAATCACGCTCCGGATGGTCAAAATCTGGGGTATGACACAATGTTACTCGCAAATATTAAAATTCTAAATCTTTATAGTTTTAACTCCTAACTACTTTTGTTTTCAAATCAAAAACATAAAGATTCATTTCACCAACTTTTTTTTATTTTTCTCTGATAATTCTCATCTATTTTCTCGACGATCCATTATTAATTTTGCAAATCTAAAAATATGAACATTTTTTACCTAATTTTCTCTTTCAAATGAGATCTACGAAGAATAACTTTCAAGTTATATTTATGTCGTAATTTTTTTACCACTTTAAATCTTTATGACTTTCAGTTTTTTTTAAAAAAAAATTTTACTTCAAAATAATTAAAATTTTAAACCTCTATTTACAAGCATATAAACCTCATGTACAAGCATATAAACCTCATTAATAACACTTTAAATCTCTACAATAAAACTTATAAATCTCATGTACAAAGAATTTAAATCTCAACAATAACACTTCAAGGCATGTAAACCTCAACAATAACACAGTATTTACAAAGATCATTTACAAAGCATATAAACATCATGTACAAAGTCTTGAAATTTTTAATGGTCGTAGACTCGGATTTAAAAACTTAAAAATTTAAAGTGCTCATGAATTTTACTTAAAAAAACAAATGACTTTAAAATTACTCAAAAATATTTCTTCATGGATCTTATTTGAAAGATAAAATCGAATATAAAACATTCATGTTTTTAGATTCGTAAAATTCATCACAAATAGTTGGGAAAATAAATTATAATAATCAGAGAAAAAATAAAAAAAGAGTGGATGGAAGGAATCTTTCCGTTTTTTACTTGAAAACAAAAATAGTTAGGAGTTAAAAATATATAGATTTAGAATTTTAATGCTTTCATATAAAGGTTATATGTTTGCGAGTAGCATTGTAAAATGTTATAAATATAGCTTTAAATGTTTGAATATTAGCACTGGAAATGAAAATTAGATAACATTGGAAGTTTTTTTTGTTAAACTATTTGGAGGACGCGCTTGGAAATGATGGCTCGAGGTACCAGAAAATTTCGAAATTTTTTATTATATAAATGATTTGTTTTACTTTTCTTACTGATTGCATAATAAAATAACTAGAAATTAACTTATCATCCTTTGCATATCAAAAGAATGAAATAAAATTAGAGTAAAGATATTATCTCCCTACATCTAGTCCCCTAACAGTCCTTCTCGTTCCAACTGTCTAATAAATATCTTTATTCATATTTAAAAAAATTAATCATTTAGAAAAATAGAATTCACCTCTCTCACCCCACCTCACACTCTCTTCTCTAATCTTGTTCCCTCACATATCACCTCTCTTTCGCTCATCCAGTTGCGATCGCCGACCACAAGAGAGCGTGGTGCACCGTCGAGATCCGGCGAGGAGATCCGATGCGATCTGGCACAATCTTACCTCGTCCTTGATGAGGTCCGGAGGGGAGAGCATGGTGCACTGTCGGAGGGAGTTGATTCTAGCCTAGCAAAGGTTGTCAGAGGGCAACATATGAATACTTCATTAGTTAGATATTACTTTGTGTTGTTAGATATGAATACTTCATATTTACATTAATTAGTTATAAATACTTCTTTAGTTAGATATGAATACTTCTTTAGTTAGATATAAATACTTCATTAGTTAAATATTAACACAATATACTTACTATAAAAAAATAATTTTTTAAGTGAATTGAAAAGGTGTTTTGGAAGAGGTATCTGATTTTGAATTATATAAATTATTCGTACATGTGAATACTTCATTAGTTAGATACGAATATTTCATTACTTAGACATGAATATTTAATAATTAGTATATAGATTTGCTAATATTGTGATTCGCAGTAGTCGTCTCCAATCTTGACAAATGTCACTTTCAGATGGTTGCGGACCCCAATCCAGGTTGTCAGACGTTGTTAGCGGTCCCCCTAGTCATTACTGATCCCCTCCAGTTTGTGTTTACATTTGACGAATATTATAGATAATAAGTAATAGTATTTAAATTCGTAGGAATGAATATTATACATTTGCGCGTCAGTTAGTGGTCCCATATTGTATTTTTTTTATCTTTTAGCGTAAGGGACAGATAAGAGACGAAATGACGGTACTATTAGTCGATCCCATAAAATTAATATAATGGTAATATAAAAAATAACTCAGTGTTATAAGTAATAAAAGAATAAGAAACCTGCTAATTATTATTGAAAGAAAAATCATCTCTGTAATTCGTCTTCTAATTTTTTTAGCCATGTCACTTTTTTTAATTAAGTATGAATAATATATATATATAAAACTTAAAACTTTTACCGAATATATTTTTTAAAATTGTATAGAATTCACATAATTCAAATCTGATTCTGTTTTCTCAGGATGACCAAAAATAGTTTCCCATAAGAAAAAAGGACCTTCGGCGCATATTGCACAGGGTTATTATGTTTCCGCGTTCAAGTTTTACAAGTCAAGTCAAAGCAATTTAAAAATTGAGATATACTCTGCATGTTGAAAGCATTTTTTTTTACCTGTTTGACGAATCTTCAGATGTGAAATGCTGACGTGGCTCCGCATTTTTCTCAACTTAATTACTTGTCTGCGTGTCTTTTGTTTTGCAACAATGAGCAAGTATCCTAACAAAATTTCTCAACTTATTTACTGGTAGCCGGATTTTTGCAACAATGAGTATCCTATAAAATAAGATATCTGCGTTGAAATTTGTACCAGATTAAAATATGCGATTCAATTTAATCTCCTTAATTATATACGGTCAGGTATTGCACTAGATTTTAATTTTGCAAAACCCCCCTATTTTTTGGTAGCTTGCCTCTGAAAAACTGTGATAATTAAATATTTATATGTTTGGTTGTTATTATTTATTGCAAATTGTTTGGGTTGTTTAATGAGTCATTTGGTTTCTTTGAGAGGGAATCAATTGACTCCTTTAATTATTTTGATAATCTTAATCATTTTCAAAAATAATATTTATATTAAACTCTAACATTTTCATCAATCAGAACTAAAATTATGTGAACTTTTATTATTAGACAATTTGTATGTCAAATAGCCTACTTATAATTCCACTTTTTAAATTTTCAATATTATTAGAATTTTTTGTAAATATTATTGTTAAGATTGTCAAAATAATTATCAAGTGATCCCTCCTCCATATAAATATCATTTTCAATTAACTTAATAGCCGTTAGATTATGTAATTAATTTGGACTTTTGATCAGAGCAGTGCCAGGTTCTGTGACTCTTCACTACTCATAATACATACTATTATTACTCTTTGACTAAGTTGGAAAGATCAGATTTGAAGCATCATATATATGCATGCTATTTGGAGTAGAATAGGGTGTTTTAAAATTCATCAAACTCTTTTGTGAATTCAACACTAAAATCTATCGGATTAACTTTAAACGATGAATTAAAACAGTTAAAATTCTTTTACTTTATGAGTGATGCGTCTACATGTGAAAATTTTAAAATAATTTTGTATAAAGTAAAACATTAAAATTAATTTTATAAATCTTCTAACTTTAACCACTTGACTTTATACTAAATTAATTCAAAAGTTTAAAATTTTTATACGTAGATGCATCACTCACTCGTAAATTAGAAGGGTTTCAACTGTGTAGATTCTTTGTTTGAAGCCATTTAATAGATTTTAGAGTTGATTCACAAAGAGATTTAATGTAACTAGAAACACTATAGCTCTATTAAAAATTTGATGAACCTAGAAACACTATAAGTTTCTATAGCTCTATTAAAAATTGTATTACTCTTAATAATTTTGTGTTCATCAGATGTATGTCATGCGATAGTGAGATTTACGAAGAAGAACGACCAAGTGTAGCTTGCACATTTGAAATTCTTTAGCGTGCACGTGCATAATTAGATAGACATGTAACAACTAATCTGCATTCATCAATCATTACACAAAAACCCATAGTTGCCAATATATATATTTATATAACCTTGAAAGCTACGTATGTATCTAGCAACAAATTAATTAATTAATGCAGTATGTAATATAATTAATTTAAAGAGGTTCACAAGAGTCAATTACTGTATATTTAATCTAAACCAATAGATCATTTGTTATGTAATTTATACCTGTCTAATGTCATTTGGACATGAATAGAAAACTTCAATAATTTTACTTTCACCTGATGATACATAGAGGTTTTATAATTAATTAATTACGTACTTTATTCCTTTTAAAAGCTCTGAAATAGTTAAAAATTAAGGGACAAATTTGTGGGTTATTTGAAAACAGAAGGAATACAATGATTTTTCAAGGGGGGTAGTATGTAAAATAATTAATTAAAATAGGTTGACAAGAGTCAGTTTCTTGTATTTTTAATCTGAATCAATACATCATTTGTTTGTAACTCATTCCCGGCTAATGTCATTTGGACATGAATATAAAAGATTCACTAATTTTACTTTCAACTAATGATGCATAGAACTTTTTTTTATTAATTATTAATTTATTCCTTTGAAAGGTTATGAAATATTTAAAAATTGAGGGACAATTTTGTGGGTTATTTGGAAAAAAAAAAGAAGAAGAAGAAGGAATGCATTGATTTTTCAAGTGGATAGTTGTAAGATTTAAAAATTGGAAATTTATCACAATTAATTAACCACAAACAACAAAATAAGGCGTTAGTTGAGGAATTTATCACAATTAAACACAAGCAAGATGAGTTAGGTACTACAGATATTTAGTTGGAAAATTACCACAATTAACAATAAGCAAGAAGGGGCACTATGCTGGTTCCGGCGAGTAAGCAGGAGGAGAATGTATTTTGTTCAATATATATTTCTTGAACACACAATTGATTGCTTAAACACATCACTTTCATATTGGTACAACATAACAGTACCAAAATAGGCAAATTATTAAAGACCTGGAAATTATTGCCAAAATAGTAAACACAGCTGCGACTGATTATTGCTTTACCCATAAAATCTGAGTTTGCTGGTCCTAATTAGCCATTGTTGCTTGAATCATTGTCAAATTTTCGGATTTAATGTGCCTTTTGTCAGAACAAATTGTCATATTTCTTTCAACTTCGAATCAATGATCACCAATCTGGATGATTGAAAGAGGGGTTAGAGACATAATTTTGAACCAGGGGGTAAAAATGTCCTTTTAATTGTTTATTAATATATTTTTATTTAAGAAATGAATATATTAATAAAACAAGTGAATTTAGATGGGAAATAAGTAATTTTAAAATTTTTGACGAAGAAATATCTAATTGATGAGTTTATGATGGACATGTATCAATATATTATATTGTTTAACATAGAACAGAACAATCATTTATATACATTAACATAGCAATTATTATGCCATCGTACTGGTACGCGATCCCGTGAATTAACCACTGTTGGAATAGAGGTTTATTTCACTAGAGGTAATCATTTTGTATCAGATCTCCTATTTTGATCACTTGATTCTTTAATATTTTTCTTAAATCGCTGAATAGTTCATATTAGGTCACTGTCTATTTATAAATCCAAATTTTTCTAGAAACTATTTATATTCATATATTCAAATTATACAAAGTCATTTTTTTTATTAACTTGGCTTCGGTTGTATTGTACATCTCCCATTTTGCCTTATTTCAGTCCACCAATAAACATTTAAAAACACAGTTATAGATTATGATTAAAACCAGATCCACCAAGAAATTTTAAAAAAAATCAGTTACTAAATGCACATAATTTTTTGAGGGGGCATCCTGCCAAGTGCCAACCGACAAGTCTCTCTCTCCTTTTACAGTAGACATGGAGAAAATGTTTGCCTCTGGTGTTTCTTGGTCAACAAAAGCAATTGCCAAGGATGACATATACATCAATCATATAAAAATTCAAACTTTTGCTCTTTATTGAATTCCATAAAATATTCAAAAAATATAGGTTTAGCTTCTGTCATAAGGGAAAAAACACACGCGGCCAGTGTTGTCTTTCTAGTTTACTAGATAGGATATGACATTTTATACACATCATATGCAAGTTCCTAGACGAGTAGCAACATCCCCAGAAAAAAGGTCAAAAATCTTTGGAGCATGAGTCCAATATGTTCCACTTAGACCAAGCAAACTAGACTACTACAGTTGAATTTCATTTGAAATTTTCTATTTTAAATTCTTAATACATATGTTGCTGAAAATAATTTATAACTAAAAAAGATGTACCCTGAATTTCAAATCACAAGGTAAAATATCTATTGGAAAGAAAAATTATGACATCAAGAAAATTTTGGACTGTAATATTTTTTTTTCTTTCAAAATGCTAAAAATATGTATAATGAAATACAATAAAATTAGTGACTCGACACACTAGAGTATGAACGATGCTTGCCGTAGAGGATCCGGAAGCAGCCGACTACCCTTTTGTAGCTTAGCAAAATTTAATTCGTATCCTCTGAGATATCTCAAACTTTACTTGACTTTATGGTAAATCTCAACCGTTTAAATACGTTCTGCACGAATCTCAAAGCACACATAATTCTACCCCCTACATCACCCCGAATAGGCACTGGACACGTCGGTCACGCAAAAGTTGAGATAACTCAGAGGATACGCACCCAGCAAAATTTCGGTGCCGTGACAACAAAATTTCAATGGGGGCCCATATAGGCCCTTTTTATTCCCCACTCCCCAGGGTAGCTTCTTCCCCAGAAAGACATGCAACGCCTCCCTGTCTCTGATTCGGAACCCTGCTATGATACACACAGCTCAGCTTCAATACTCACAATTTTACCATATATCTTGTAATGTTGAGTAACTAATTCATTAATAAAGTACGTAAGATTTAAGATTCATTGGATTTATTTGTCTTGGAATCATTGATATAATCATATAAATATGATTTAATGAAATTGACATTTAACATTTTGTATATCATTAATAGACGAGACAAATAAAATTTGGTGGATATTTACTGTACATCTAATAACCTGCTTTTCAACTTAATTTTTGACCACTTATTCTGTTATATTTGGAATTTTGTTAAAATTATCATGTCACTAAATTGGTTTATCTCATCTACGTGTTAGATTCAAACTTAATATTGGATAAAACTAAATATAGATATAGATATGTATAAGAATATTCTTTTAAGTTATATGTGCTCTGTTAAAATGTCTTATTGTTTTTGTGTGCCACTCATACCTATATTCTTATCTTTATTCTCAAAGTACAAATACTTAATCTTAACAATTCAACATGATATTTATATTAAAACATGCCTGGAGATCAAATTTTATATTTTCTTGAATTTTTTTAACTATTATTTAGATAAGTGCAAAATGAGAAAGATTATGAATCATTCAAAAAATTTGACTTTGTACCTATCTAAAAAGTTATTAAAAAAATTCTAAAAAATATAAAATTTGGTCTCGAAATACATTTTAATATAGATATTATACTGAACAGTTTAGATCAGTTATTTAAACATTATAAGTAAGAGTGTGAGGTATGGTTGGAATACAAAAGTAATGAGACTTTTTAACCCTACTCCAGTATTTAGATATGCTAGGACGTACGGATACTGATACAAATTCAGAATCGAGTGAAGTGCGGATACTGATACAAATTTAGATATAATGCGATCCAAACTATTTTATTAATCTGTCAAATTTCAAAGATCCCGTGCATTTAAGAAAGATCTAAAAAAATTGCTCATGATGAGCTGGAATTTCTTTAGATAGATGCAGTAGCTGTGGGGATACTCACACTGTACTGGTAATTTGGTATAGAGACAGAAATCTTGGAATCTAATTTTATAAAGATTTTTAGAAGAAACAGTATACAGATATATCAGACGTGTATACTATAAAACAATAGAAGCGTGTACACAGGTCCCACAAACTGTAGAGCGAAAATGTACTGAAAGGAGCCTCCTTGTTTCTGCCAAAACAGCTTTGTCAAAAAAAAATTCTGCCAAAACAGAATTATTGGAGGGGGACCAATTTGATAAATAAAGTAAAAAAAAATATTGGGTTTCATGACCGTAGATCGAGTTAAAGTTAAAAAAGGGAACAGATAGAAAGGTAGATAGAAATAGGGATGATAAAAATATCGTAGTTTGTGGTTCGTTTGAGATTGATTTGTAACAAGTTCGAAAGAAATTCGCTGGCAAGAGTACTGTCTTTTTTTGACGATAAGAGAGTACTGTCTTATTAAAGCAGTGGGAATCACACTGGTGTGCTATATTTAGTGGGTTGCTGAGCTCACAGTAGCATCTGATCTTTTTTCCGAGTTTTAATTTGGCTAGCCGCCGTAGTCGGCTTAGGGTAAATCTTTTTTTTTTTATTAAAAAGTTTGGCTGAATGCAAATCTAGTAATTGTGAGTTATTCTCCATCTCTATTTTTATTTTTTGTGGTATTAATAATTTAGCATTACATCGGTTGTAACAATTATAAAATATTTTGTTCAATATAACATACATTTTAGTTCATAGAAGTAAAAAAAAAATAATAATAATACAGTTTATATATATGTACTATTTCCCTTTATTTTGCATACATAAAAATTATAGCGACTTGACTTTATTTTAGAAGTATTGAATACTTGTAAAAATCCACTAATGTGAACAGCTTTACTGTATATATTGTTTTATATGACATTGATTTTTAATTACCATTATAAAGCCGAAATGAAGTAATTGTTTTTTTTGTGTGTGTACATTTCGGCTAACATCTGTACATTTCTGTAAAATCGAAAATAAGAGAATTTGGATTTTTACATAGAATATAAGTTTAAAAAATAACATCTATACATTTCTGATTTTATTTTTGAAACTTATATTCTATTTTTATTATTTTAGGGTAGTTCTAATGTACAGATGTTTCTCATTGTTTATTTATCCAATAGACATCTTTAGCATTATTATTGATTATCCATTATTTAAATAGGTATATATTAAACTTTAATCAATTTCAAAGAATTTGGATTTTCATCACATTTTTTGACGTTTCCAAAAGTTCAATTTTAATGAATGACAAAAAAAAATTATAATTTTTATTTAAATAATGAATATATGATACATATATCCACAGTGTACAATCTTTAATTTGGATAATTTTTATGATGGAAATGGCAAAAATATTAAACAGAAGTTCCAAAAATGAACCTTGCATAGCTAGCATGATAATGATAAGTTCCACTTCTTTAAAAGAGACACGTTCGATTCTTATAAAAGGTATCTAAAAAGTTAAATACCAGATCAATATGGAGGCATAATAATTAAAGTTATTGAAGCATTTTAATTATAAAATGAGACATACAGTAGAAGGAATGAGGTTTCCTAGCGATTGCTTATGAATTTTGACGCGTCAAATGACTAAATTCAAAAATTGTACCGGAATCGGATTGACTGTTTCGGTATTAAAATTTTATATATGGTTAAATCATATCATTGTCGGCACATCAAAAAGTATGGGGATATAAAAAAAAACACGTTGGTGATTCTTAACGATTTCTCTTAGTCAAGATAAGTATATGAATCATATATAACATTCTTTTGAAAATCTGTATGTTTGTATGGAAGTTAAAATAGCTAGAATAGTGAAATTTAAAAATAGAAAATAAATAGTGTTTTTCAAATTAGTATAAAAATAATGTTATTTGGATTAGTAAAAATGCTGTTTGGATTGTATATTTGGAATAGTGAATAGCTGTAATTGATAAAGAATAGTGTTAACAATGTGTTAATTAAGAAGAAAAATAGACAAGTGGGGTCTCAAATGAATTGTCTTGATATGGAGATAACATAAGTGGTGTTAATTTTTTAATTTTGGAATTTTGTTAGTGGAAATCCGAGAAGAAATTTTTTTTTTCTCTTCACACTTTCGAATAGTAGTTATTTCAACATTTATAAGAAATAGAGAATAACAACTATTATAACTATTCCGAATAGTAAAAATATTGTTTGAATGCACATTGATATTCCGAATAGTCTCTATTCTAACTATTCTCATTTCATCCAAACATTAAGTATTGAAAATATACTAAATATTCAAATTTGTATAGAACTTTCCCTAAAAAATTAATAATTAATTGTATAGCAACCCTTATGCAAATATTGCCTTTTTGCAAAAGTGGGTTGGCAACTGTGACTTGGATACGATTTCTTTTTTAGCAATAAATTAGTTGAATATGATTTCACAGCTTACATACATCGATTAGCTTTTGTGATAACGATGCAAATATTCGGAAATGTGGATGAAATAACATGAATCCAAGTGTTAATTGCTCATAAAACATACCATTAATTCAACATTACCCTGCTAAGAAGGAACTTTATTTTTTTGAGATAAATACAAGTGTTAAGTTTAATTATTGCTCATCAAAGCATACTATTCAACATTACCTTGCTAACAAGGAACCTCATATTTTTGAGATAAAATAGAGTCAATACGATCTAACTTTTAAATCTATGAACTTTCACACATATTTTATTGTCTCGGTCACTAAATCGAAATGAGTTTTCTAATAAAAAACCGAGTTCTCCAATAAAGAATGTTAAGTAAAAGATCATGTGGATATATACTACATAGTTTAATATATATTATAAAAAAAGATGATATTATTTATTATTATAAAAAGTAGATATTCGTATCCGTATCTATTTATTATCCAATCCGTATATGTATCTATCTAATACATCTAATCCGTATCTGTATCTGAAAAATAAAAATAAATACAGATATAATTTTACCACTATCCGATCCGTTTGAACACCTAGATTTTAGCGCACATTGATTTGATATTTGATATTTGACATTATTATTTAAACTACAAAATTAAAATCATAACTATGTTTTCATTTTGTTGATATGAATTTACATCAAACTCAATTCATAATTTAAGTGTTCTTGAACTTTTTAAATAAATAATTTTAATTCTTTATTAAATAAATTAAAAAAATTAATTGGATTAAAATTAATATATTTAAATTTTAAATAAACTAATAAATTTGTAATTTTAATTATGAATTTAATAATTACGACATGGTTGTTAAAATTTTGAGTCAATTTATAAATTAAGTGTTCTTGCATCAAATAATTTGAATACTTTATATATATCATTTTATTTTTTTGATAAATAAATTACTACATTTCTAATTGGGTTGAAATTTATATATTTCATTTTTAAAATAATAGAATTAAAGCTATAATTTTAATTTTCTTACTTTTTACAATTATGAATCGTTGTCATTATGCAAAAAATAGTGAAGTATAACTTTGTACTAGAATTACTCACAATTGAATTAACTAATTTGGTGTGTGCTTAGCACTAATTATTGCTAAATGCTGAGACCAAAAATGGCAAAAATGTAAATTGCGTTATTTGGATAAGGAATTAAAATTTTTGGGATAAGAATTAATCAATTGCGCTGTTTGATTGCTCCAATCTTTGTCACCGAAGCGTCTCCTAACCATCTCTAGTATCTCTACCTCTCATCATTTACTGAATCATCGGATAAAACCATTGACAGAGTATTATCGCTACATGCAGCGTACAGACAGTAAAGCCAAAGAAGTGTGGATATGACTAGTGCGCTGCATAAAGAAACAGCTTCTCTGTCCATATAATTTACCCGAATCATCTGGTTACTCGTTTTTGGGCTGCCAATGCAATCCCCTTGGTGACTGCCACGTGTGCACATTTTTTCTCTTCCTCTCTCTCTCTAATTCGCTTCCTCCTCTCTATATATACCTCTTCAAAAACCTTCACAACCATTCATCATCCTCTCTCTTTCTATTCTCTCTTAAAACCATAAAACCATGGGCACTATAGCAAACCATCCAAAGGTGAATTTAACAAAGAATAGGACATTTGGCCAGGCAATTGGATCGGACTTAAAGGAAACATTCTTCCCCGATAACCCGTTTGGAGGCTTCAAGAAGTTATCACCGGGTTTGCGGGTCTGGTACTGTCTCCAGTATTACATACCGATACTCGAATGGGGTCCCAAGTACACTTTTTCGTACTTCCGGAGCGATTTGCTGGCCGGGCTGACAATCGCCAGCCTGGCAATCCCGCAAGGCATCAGTTATGCGCGCCTTGCTGGTCTTCCTCCAATCATTGGATTATGTAAGAACATGTCATGCATGAAAATTACATTTTAACTTACGGGGGTGATCAATGGAGAAAGACAAAGTTTGTCTTGTTTGAAATAACATCTCGCCAACTCTATTTTTGTTTTGTTATACTTAAAACAACTCTAGAATTCTTGAAGCGAAATTAGTGCTCCTATTTTGTTATAGATAGTAATTTTATCTTGATTTTTGTTGCTTTCTTTCTATTGCTTAATTTAGCAATATTTGTTTTCAGGCCCATGCATAAATTAGTTGTCCTTGTATTTCACCATTTTTTTGAAACGGCTCTTTGAAAGATACTTGAGCAGACAGAATATACCGAATTTTCCAATTACATGCCCAATTTTCAGGATGTAACTGTAGTTTTGCACAATAAAAGGGGGAGAAGTTCTAACTTCTATAACTGCCGTAAAAAATGTTAAAGTGAAAAAAATTCCAATGACACTGTAGTTAATTATCACTCTATTTTTTATTTTATTTTGAGAAAAAAAATATGAAATTTATCTTTGTTATGACTAAAAGCTTGATGTTCATAGTGTACTCGTACTAGTATACTTATACTAGTGTCTGAAAAATCTTAATGCTAAGTAATTTTTATTTCCTATTTTTGTTCACAGACTCGAGCTTTGTACCACCTTTGATTTATGCGGTTTTCGGCAGTTCAAAAAACCTAGCAGTTGGTACTGTGGCAGCAGCATCCTTGCTTCTTGCTTCTCTTATTCAAAGTGGTGATGATATCACCTATGCAGCTAACCCTGATTTGTATGTCAATTTGTTCTTCACTGCCGCTTTTTTCACCGGAGTGATGCAGGCTGCATTAGGGTTTCTCCGGTAAGAAAAAAAATACAAGAAGAATTTTGCTGGATATTATTTTTTTTTTAAATTTCACTTTAGTGAACATAAAGATCATGGGTGAGAGAAGTTTGATTGATTTCTACTATTTCATCTATTATAGGTTGGGAATATTGGTTGATTTTTTGTCTCGATCGACAATTACGGGATTTATGGGGGGCACGGCGTGTATTATAATATTGCAACAAATGAAGGGCATGCTTGGAATGACTCATTTCACTACTAAGACTGATCTCGTCTCTGTTTTGCATGCCATCTTTCATAATAGACATGAGGTTAGTTTAAAAGATGCGTTCTATGTATATATAACATTAGAAAGTTTTTAAAAGTAGCTGTACCAGTTTGATTTTGTTGATATTGTTTTTATCTCCTTCCTTAGTTCCTTTCCTTTTCACCTGAGATCTTAGCACTTCATGTTTTAATTATAGAAATCCAGATTCTTCACCTAAACATCATTTTGTCAGGTTCCTTATATTTGTACAAGAACCTTTCTTTTGAAAAGGGATAGACATAGATAAAAGACAAAACATGGAAATTGAAACGACAGAATAACTCAGAAAAGATCAACAGAAGTCAATTCTGAATTGCCATTTTCAACGGCTAATAGGTTACTTGTCAAGGAGTGCAAGAAGCTTTTTCTATCTCTAAGACATTACATCTCGTGTGGCCATTGATGTGGCGGGTTTCGCTCCTATTAATCATGGAGGCTACTCAACACATTTAATATGCAACGAGCGTTAGTTTATTTCTTAATATAGATTAAAAAAAAATGATGTTGAGCTGATAATTTCTGTTTTCTGTACCAAAGCCCAATAGGTCAATAAACAGTTCAATGTTCCATTTCAGGTGCTTGCAAGAAAAGTTTTTTGTTAGTAAATTAGGCAATTCGTCATCATAATCATTATTGTACTACTAACATATAGTCATTGTTGTTACTATTGTATATTTGAAACAGTAGTAGCTGTACTAACAGTAGTAATTTATGGTTAAATTTATCTTGTGTCAGTGGAAGTGGCAAAGTTTTGTGCTTGGCATATGCTTCCTCTTGTTCTTGCTTCTCTCCAAACATCTGGTTAGTGCAGAATCTTCACTTTATATATTTTCAATAAGTCAAGAATAACAATCATTTGGAATTTTTATTGTATAATAATATAAGGTATTTATCATGTCATTTCAGAAAGAAAAGATGCCAAAGCTTTTCTGGGTATCAGCCATAGCTCCTCTTTTGGTTGTGGTATTGGGGGGTCTTTTTGCATTCCTTGTCAAAGGAGAGGATCATGGAATACCTATTGTAAGTATATTTTAATTTCTTTATAATCCGTATGTTCACATATTTCCTGAATTGTCACATGAAGTAGGCACAACATATCCAATAAAAGTTTTTTTTTTTTTTTTTTAATTTCATCAGGTTGGAAATTATACATGAAAACCTATCTCTATAATCATAGTGATATCCATCAGATTGCACATTACAGATTTAAAATTGGACTAATTTCTTAGCTTAATTATCTTATAAATTGCCTGGGACAAAAGGCTTGGTTGTGATTGTTGTCGTTGTTATTTTTGTTTTCTAAACATACATCGACATTGCATACTTTTTAATTGCTATGCATTGGACTACAGCATGTGAATTGCATCCTGCATTTTACCATTTAGTGTTATTTTAGTATTACCTAATTACATTAGTTTTGGTTTATCATAAATTTAATTTATTGTTTGACAGGTTGGTGAGTTGAAGAAAGGTCTAAACCCAATTTCTATCGGGCATTTAACATTTCAAGGCAAACATTTAAGTGTTGCTTTAAAAGCTGGTGTGCTATCTGGATTCTTAGCTTTAGCAGTAAGAACCTTTTTTTTTTTTTTTTTTCTGAATTTCATTTTATATTATACTCCTTGAATATGTAAAGCAATTTTTTTTACATAAAATGGTAACAGTAATGCTGTCAATATTTCAGGAAGGTATAGCAGTTGGGAGGAGTCTGGCAATGCTGAAAGATGAACAAATCGACGGAAATAAAGAGATGATTGCTTATGGTTTAATGAATATTGCTGGTTCTTTTACTTCTTGTTATCTCACAACAGGTGAGTCTATGCAAAGTTTGCTTGAGGCACCTCGCATTGTATGTATTTGCATTTGCAAACAATGTTAATAACAACATGTTTATATAAAAAAAAAAAAAATTGTTTAATGTTCATTCATTAGAATTGCTCAAGTTAATTTAAGGTTCACTAGTCTTATATTTGGATCACAATAAATTTCAGGTCCTTTTTCAAAATCGGCCGTGAACTACCATGCGGGATGCAAGACACAATTTTCAAACGTTGTTATGTCAATATGTATTATGTTGGTGCTGCTATTTTTGGCTCCGTTATTCAAATTTACCCCTCTGGTGGCGCTTTCGACAATTATCATAGTTGCCATGATTGGTCTGATTGAAATTCACGAGTTCAAGAGATTATTCAAAGTTGATAAGTTCGATTTCATTGTTTGTATGGCGGCCTTTATTGGAGTTCTCATGTTCACAATGGTTATCGGCCTCTCTGTTTCGGTAAGGATTATACCAAAAAAACTTAGTAAAGTGTGAAGTATTTACTTTAACCTTTGACTGAGGCTATGGTACTATGCATACCGCATAATGACCCATACTATGGATCAATTAATATATTCATTTTCAAAGTCTAAACACTCGATCTAATTCTTTTAACATGATCTACATATAAAAATATATACTTGTAGATTAAATTTTACATTTTTTTTATTCTCTTTTTACTATTTTTTTAGATAGTTAGAAAATTACCAAATCTAAAAATTCTTGACCCTTCAAAAGTAGTGATTTTCTACCTATCTAAAAAAATTATAAAAAATGTAAAATGTAAAATTTAGTTCATAATTATATTTTAATATGGAGAACATGTTAAATAGTTCAGATTAACTATTTGCACTTTGCGTATTGCAGATTGGTTCATATTACATATCAATATTTTTGTTTCCATAGTACCATAGCCTCACACTTAACCTTTTCAACTATCAACATGGTTATTTGTTTTTTCAGATTTTGACATTGAAATATTTTTGTTTTGATATAGGTGGGTCTGTCTCTAATAAGGGCATTGATATATGTGGCAAGACCTAAAACATGCAAACTAGGAAACATACCCGGTACAGATTTGTACCGGGACGTAAAACAATATTCTGGTACAAGTGATGTGCCTGGTGTTCTTGTCTTGCAATTGGGTTCTCCTATCTACTTTGCTAATGCTGGTTATTTAAGGGAAAGGTGAGGTCAATTTCACCAAGTTCTTTTCCTTCCCCCTTATATAGTCTCCTTTAATTATATCCATATTGAAATAATATTTTGTAATTCCTTTTTATCAGAATTTCCAGATGGGTTGAAAATGAACCGAATAACAGAGGAGATAAAAAAGATGAAGATTTGCAATTTGTTGTTCTCGAGATGGGTGGTATGATTATATTTGTGTGCTATAATTTTCCTTTTTTTTTTAAAGAGAATATGTATTTCTTATGCAGACTCAGGGTTTATTTAATCTTTTTGTTCTTTGAATTTGAATTTGATAGTTGAGATGTTGATGCAGGTGTGACTGCTATTGACAACTCTGGCATTGGCATGTTGTTTGAAGTTCAAAAGATTCTAGAGAAGAAAGGCATCAAGGTATCAAAATTTCGTAACAATAAATAACAATGTTTATAAAAGGTGAGGAAAAAAAATGTAAAGTGATGCTAACTATCGCTTATGAAATTTGGTCTAATCTCTCATCCTGTGCAAGATTCATTTTGTTTGCACTTTTAAATATATAAGATTAACTCTTTAATTATCCATGATCACACTTTTTCAAGCGGGAAAAGGTGAATCTTGTACTGAATGAAATCTGAATTATTTTTCTCGGAGAAGTATAATTATTTCCAAAAAGAAATTAATTTCTGAAGCAAACCATGTTTATTTTTCTAGGTTGGAATAACCAATCCAAGGCAAGAAGTGGTAGAGAAATTGGTTGCAGCCGAATTTGTTAAAATTTTAGGAGAAGAATGGGTATTTGTCTCGATTAAAGATGCAATTTACGCATGGTCGTATAATCTTCAAGAATCAAGCAACAAAACAGAGCAAGTGTAATATTTCTACAAAACAGAGCAAGAGTTTATCACAATCTCAGCCTTAGATTATGGTTAGATAGCGGAAGACCTTCACGGGAGAAGGATTAATTAATTATTATGTTTCCTTGTCGATATTAACAGGAAAGTTTTATTACAGCAAAGAGAGTTGTAGATTTTTTTTTTTTTTATGAAAAAGAAATGAAAAATAATTGTGGTGCACGAAAATGTTCATTCCAATTGTAGTTACCCTAAAATATATATGTTGTGCATGCATGTTGAGATGGGGGTGGTAAGTGGTAACACAGTTGGATAAAAGAAAAGGTCGCTTTCTTTTTAAAAAAAAGATTGTGCATGTTCCTTTAGTTTAATTATGAATCCTGAGATTATTTGTTAGTTAGCACACTGCTTATGCATAATTTTCTACTCTTGGTATTGCCAATTGTTGATAAATGTCATAGTGAAAAAATTGAAATTCAATAATAATTTTACAAATTCTAATAATCCGGACATAATACTGATATAATTAAAAAAAATTGTTCAAATAATATATCAAAATATTAATATTTTAAACAAAAATAAATAAATAAAAGTTTATATAACTTATTATGATTATGTATAGTCAAGTGCCAAACCACGTGCATTAACTTACGATTTGTTACTATATAATTATTAGTGTCAATCTAGGAAAAATAAGGCTTCAGCTCAATAATAAAAAGCATTAATTGTAAAGCCAATATAAATATAGATTTTTATGAATTGCTGAACATACACTTGAGCATCAACTTTCGAGAATATATATCTGTTTATAACTTTATATGAGATCTTGCGATCTAAATAGCTTAAAAGAATTTGCCCCAACCCATTCCCCAAGTTCTAATTCCATGTGGTCGCACATTTATGAAATAAAATAATGCTTCATTGGAACATTTACGAGCTTTTTCTTATTTGAAGGCTTATGAACAATATTTTTAAACGTTACAAAGGTTTAAAAAGAATATGTCAATGTTACTCTACAGTTCCATAAAATTTCTACAGGACAAAAATAGCAAAAAGTACTATCTATTTAAATTGACATTGCAACAAAAGAATAGAAGTACACGGATAAATAACAAAAGAAGAATAGGCACTATTTCAAGAAAAAAAGATAGAACCCTTATTCCATTATCGTGTGTTATATGACACATGATTATATTCACCCAACAACCAACATATATCATTTCATTTCAGTATAACATGTACAATGTATCTCATCATTTTCTTCATCTCTTCAGAAACAATGGGCAAGTACCTCAGCAGTTGTCTTAACAAGTATAAATTAGCTCCTTGCCGGCATTGCCTCTGCTTTAAAAATGAAACCACAAAAATTTGCAAGGACAAAAGACTGAGCTTATTTGAAGGGAAAGAAAATAAAAGCCTTATTGAAGAAATAATAAATAAGGTCTAGCTCCCAAGAAAAATTTCCATAAAGTACTAAAAGAGTCAGGGCCTCCTTCAATTTGTCTGAAAAGTTTTTATGCCTTCCTCTTTTAAAAAAATTTAGCAAGTCTGTATGATAAGTGCTAACTGTTTTCAGATGTATGTACTCTCAGGAATTTCATATTTTTCACTTCTACTGTATGAAAGAATGGATAATCACAAATTGAGCCCTACAATTCTAAGCTGCATTCACGCAATGACTCGATTTAGCCCTACAATTCTACAAATATTTACATTCTACACAAGTTTTAAAATATATAAATGTAGCAACTTTTTCTAGTCCAATGTTTCAATCTCAATGCATAGGACAATTGAGATTATAGAGGCAGAAGCTCACAAAGTTTCTCCCCAAAAACTAGAATAGCATCAATATATTACAAAGTTTCTCACAAAAATAAAATAGAAATCCAAAAGCCTTTACACATCAAGTAGCATAGAGGCAGAAGCTAACATTGCTAAATAGAGCTCAATGAGCAAATTCTTGATTTAATGCGGCAGAAACTTGATTCATTGATTTATTTGGGATTGGATGTGGCAGGAATTGGATGAGGCAAATTCTTAATGAGCGAGTTGGAGAATGCTCATGCTCGTTTCATTAAGTTAATGAGCGAGTTGTTAATGAGTTTTTAATGAGCGAGTCATGAGGTATGAGCAATTTACTCACCTCTAATTGAGAATCACAAATTTGAAAGTACACGCTTAATTAAAACAAGGAGAAGAATAGAATTGAACAATAAAACAATAAGAAAAAATGTACCTTTGTGTGTATATATTCACAAGAAAAGTTTGTTGTATTTGCAATTTTGATCAAAAGCACTTCCAGGTAGCAGCATAGACATATGGCATAGCACTTCATATGATATGTGTATGACCTATACCTACAGTATAGAATTCATAAACACTTTTAGCGCCCTTTTGCCAATGAAAAATGCCCAAAATATCACAGTAAGCACATTAAGCCTCAATCAAATTCTTATTGAAAGTTATCAATGAAAAAGGGCACACTACATGTGACTTATGTGTCTGATAGACAAAAAGTATGCAAGCTTATGTAGTAATTTAAGCTTACAAATAACTTGCAAATAATTTTGTGAAATAATTTACCAAGTTCAATGTCACAAACCAAAGTGCATTGGAGAATTAGGTTCCACTAAAATCATGATATGGCAGAGCTTGCAGAGAAAATCTCAAAAATCATGGAAGTTTTATAATTGCAGCTTATTTGCAAAAGCATTAACCATGGCCTACTCCGTAGATCTACCAAAATTCCATATACAGTATAAAACATTTAAAAATCCGAATGCACTTGTAAACACTAAATAAAACAAACACTCGAATAAAGAAAAATTCTTAAAAAAAAACACTTTTTTTTCAAGCTGACACAGCTTGGGTGTTAACTGGAACCAATATGGTATTCAGTCTCACTCTCACAGAACCAGTAGAGATAAATTAGTGACAAATACAGTAATCATTTGTAAAAATATCAAAAGTAGATGTTTGAGTATTTTCACAAACCTGGATTCAATGTTTGCTTCTTTTGTGATCATGGTGGATTGTATTTATTGGAGAACTATAGGTGGAGAAATTCTCCAGTGCTTTATTCTGTTCCTTCACAGCCCCCTCAGAGATTGTACTAACTTCTAGAGTTATTCACTGTAACTCAAGTTGCATTAATTCCATGATTCACATTACGCATTCTACCCAAAATCCCCAAATTTGCAACCAAGAAAACCTGATCCTCGATTGAAAATTTCAAAAATTTCTCTTCATTGTCTTTACAATTTGACAAATCAACCATAAAATAGTTCTGATCAAATTCAAGGGCATTTTCAGAATCCTTGCAACCATCCTCTTCTTCTCCCTCAAGGGTGAAGACACCAATAGATTCAAGACCTTTCTCACACTCCTCCATTTGCAATAGATTTGATTTTGTATATAAACCCACAAGAGCTTGTTCTATGTACACATCTGAAACCAAACCAATTTTAATAATGGACGAATGCACTTGCTTCCCCAAATTAACAGCTGACATGTCAGCACAGCCCCGCAAAATTCTCGTGAATGTAACTGGACTTGCATGCAATCCACTTTCCTGCATCTCAGAAAACAGTTTCAGGGCTTCTCTGTTATTTCCGTTTTGTATGTGGCCTGACATCAACATAGCATATGAATTGGCATCTTTCTTTCTCATGCTGTAAAATGATTTGCATGCACTTGCCAAGCACCCGCATTTAAGGTACAAATCTATTAGAGAATTTCCAACAACTGTGTCAGAATTTGCAAAACCCGATTTGAGAACTATAGAATGGATTTGATCACCAATTTCCTTTGCTTTGATATCCCTGCAAGCACTCAAAATTGTTGAATAGGTGAATTGATCAGGAACAAACCCCAACTGGTGCTCTTCCAGAAAGAGCTTGAGAGCATTTTCAGGACAAAAGTTCGAACAAAACCCAGAAAGCACCACATTAATTAAAATCAAACTCCGGGTTAATTCAGATTGGGAGTACAACCGAGTGAAATCCGCAATTTGCCCACATTTTGCATACATGTTAATAAAGGATGAAACTACAAAATCAGATGATAACAGCCCCAATTTGAGAATCAAAGAATGTAGTTGTTTTCCTTTATTCAGATTCTTGAGCCCCGTACAAGCATTTAATGCTGTTGATACACAGTGTTTGTCCAGAGATATTTGTGTTCTTCTGAAATTTTGAAAGACTTTAAGGGCCATGTTGGAATCAAAACACTGGACATATCCAGTCATGAGGGCTGTCCATGAAACCACATCACGGGTTAAAACCTTCTTGAAGGTTTGAGTAGCATCCTCCATCCTTCCAAATTTTACATACATGGAGATGAGTGCATTGCTTACAGAAAGGTATGAAAAATGAGCAGTTTTCAATGCAAGGCAGTGGATTTGCATGCCTTCTTCCCTGACAGAGCACGTGTTAACCAAAACTACAAAGTCGCCCTCCTTCAAATTTGGGTTTAAGGAAAGAAGTTTAATCAAAAATCTTATAGCTCCTTCTCTGTACCCATTCGAATTGAACCCTGATATGACCAGGGCATACAAAGATGAATCAGGTTTTCTAACCAACCTGAAGAGCTCTTTAATATACTCTATCTCGCCTAATTTAGTTAGAAGCTTGACAAGCTGAGAGACAATAATATTGTCACCACTTAATCTCAGTTTGATGGAGTAAACATGGATATTTTTGCAAAACTCCAACAATCCAAGGGAAAAAACAGCTGACGACACTATTCTAAGTGTGACCACATCCATTAACAAACCTACTCGGTTCACTTCCCTGAAAAGCTCTAACCCTTCTAGAAAGTGCCCTTTTTGGATGTAACCTGATATCATGGCATTGCAAGCAACTGGACTCTTGATGGGTATTTCATCAAACAGCTTGCGTGCATTCCTTAGATTTCCACATTTAGCATATGTATTGACAAACCCAATCTCCACAAATGGGTCAAAACCGAGAGCCAATTTAACTACAAACCCATGAAACATTTGAACCAGTTCTAAGATCCTCAAACCAGCACATGCTTTTAAAACTGAAGATATCAAAAAAAAATTCAGCTTAGAACCACTGTGACACATCAATCTAAATAGCTCAAAGGATTCTACATAATACCCATAATTTGAGAAACCTGAAATCAACGTGCACCAAGAAATCGAATCTCTAACGGGCATTTCATCAAACAGCTTGCGGCAACGACCCAAGGTCCCACCTTTTGCGTACATATCCAGCAAAACATTGCACACGAGCAAGTCGGATCCGAAGCCCGATTTCAGCACATGCGCGTGAACAACGCTTCCTTTGAAGGAATCGCTCAAACGGATGCACTTCTTGAGAAGGCTTATGTACAATCGCACCTCCGAGGTAGGGAATGTGAGGTGGATTGGGCCCAGGATTTGGAGGACGTCTGAGATTTTTCCACGTGTCACAGAAAGGGTCCTGGTGGGGAGTTCAGCTGGAGAAGCAAGGGAGGTGATGAAATGCAGATTGTGTTTTTGGGTGGGCTTGAAAAGAAAGAGAGAGGAACAATGGAGGAGAGATCTTAACATAACAATCGATTGAGAAGTGAGAGAGAGACAGGCATCGTTGGTGAGGAACGAGCGCGAGAGAGAGAGAGAGAGAGAGAGGAGAGGAGGCGATCAGGGAATAGCCGCCGGAGGGTTCAGAGTTGAGGATTGAGATTTTAGAATTGAGAGGGACTTGTTTGCTATTGTTTCCTTTTCCCTGACTCAAATTCACAACCAATCCGAACCGTCCGTATTGACACATGTTAAAAAAACCAGTGAATCCTAATAGTTCAAACCAATTTACTTCATTAGTTGTGCGTTTATATGCAAAATTTATAACTTTTCGAATTTATTTAATATTAAGTCAAGCAGTTAAAGTGTGAGTTTTTAAGTTAATTTTAATACATTAATTTTTCAATATTTTTACCACTTAATTTGATACTAAAATAACTCGAAAATACAAAAAATTATATGTAAACGCATCACTCATAATGTAAATTTCATCTTGTATGAAAATAAAATATTAAAATTAACCTTTATCTAAAAGTTACAATGAGCAACAATTTAAAAATTTGTAAATAGTCGATAAATAAGAAACAAACTCTAATTTCAAAGGAAAAATATATTACATTCTTCACATCAATTTAAATTTCATCTTTTATAATTTTGATTTTTTTTCCTTTTTAAAAAACCTCGTAATCACTTTTTTTTCTCTCTCCAAAATTTTCTTGTTTTCCGGTACAATCAATAATACCTTCTAAAATGATTAAGGTGACCTCTCCAAAATACTTAATGAAGACAATATTGTAATAGGTATGGTTTCTTTCCTTCTTCTTTTTTTTTCTGTTTTACTATTGGAAAAATTAGCAAATGAAAAAATATATCATCCTATATTCAATCCCTTTAAGTCTTTTGTATTATTATAGGGGTAGCTAATATATATAAAATAGAAGTTTTAGTTTAATTTTTATATACTTGATAAAAAAAAACTGAAAATATTGGGGGTGGCTTAGCCACCCCTTGATAGGCTTACCTTCCGCCCCTGCAAGTTCCCAACTCATCCTTATGACCGGCCAACACAAGAAAGTCACAATTTTCCTTGCAATGTGGGGATCAAAATCAATCCTCGATCGGAACTCAGTTTTGTTAAAAAAAAAAAAAATCATTCAATAAAGAGCTGACATCTATTTCAAAAACAATTGAGTCAACAATAGTAAAAAGGGTACCCTAAAAAAACAATAGTGAAAAGGGAAAATAGTTCAAACAAAGGATGAGATGCTTTCAAACGTTTGTGATCAAAACTATATGCCGCATATATTTACAGATTAAACAAATCATCACTATGATTATCAAAGTGCTTTATATGTCACAAAATAATGGGTTGTGCGAGTCATATTTTTTTCAAAAGCCATTTGAAGAGTGTACTACAATTTTGTCAATGTTGTTATGATCTGAAAAATGGAAGATGGTAGCACAATCAGTTTATGGGATGAAGATTGGAGAGAAGGGATTCTTAAATTGCGGTTCAAAGCTTTATATACATTTTCATGGGGCAAGGAAGTGTCTCTCAATAAGGTACTTCAGATTGCAAACACAAGTAGCCTGTTCAGACCGATCACCAATCAAAGGGCTCATTCTGAGTTTGAAGCATTTCATCAGATAATAGACCAGTCAAGGTTAATGTTGTCACAAGAAAATATAGACGATGCAATGTGGAAGGGTCACTCGACCGGTTTGTTCACTGTCAAATCTGCTTATTATGTGCTAAAGAATGGACCAAGAATCAAAAGCAAATTGCACCGCCTTTGGAAGTTGCTAGCACCACCACGGTTCAGAATTTTTGGATGGTTATTATTGTTGAATAGAATCTTGATTCAATATGGTCAGCATTTGCTACTTGTGTCGAGGGTCACAAGAGACTTCTATGCATCTATTTAGAGAATGTGTGTTCTCGAAGCTACTATATACTCGGATTTTTAACCTACTGTTTCCTCAACATAGTGCACAACTCACTGGAGATGCAGACTATGAAGTAACGTTGCTTAATAACAAGAAGCCTAAGGAATTCACGGGATTATTACTAATTGCAATATTTATAATATGGTGAGAGCGCTGTGCAAGACTGTTTCAAGAACAATTTCGAATAATTGAAGATCTAGCAGAATAAGTGATGATTCAGTGGAAATTCTCAAATCCAGAAGTTACATGAAGCATGTTTTGATTTTGATTTCTATTTTTTTTTTACAGAAAATTAATATTTTGTTCTTTACTTTTTATCATTTCTTTAACCATTTATAAATCCGTTAAAGGGCTATTTCTCAAAGCCCTTAAAACCATGTAACCAATTGCAGTTAATAAAATAGAAGCATGACTCATATTCTTACTAAAAAAAAAAGAAATGTATTAGTTATCATAATTGTGGAATTTGTTACACTTAGGGGCACCTCTAATTAGCTCGAAAAACTGAAATTAAATTGCAATTGAATATAAGGAGAGAGTTTAGAGAAATTTGACACGCGGGGTGATAACAGAGTTCGGCAAAACAAAGACCTACGTCTTCGGGGCTTCGCAACCTTGTGAGGTGCGCCTTTCTATTACCCAATACGAAAGGATTACAACTTGTGAACCGTTGAGCCCTTACACACCAAGCGGGAAGTCAAACGGCCAACTCAAAGAGATGAGAACAAGGTCTCGATTGTCTAGAACACAAGAGAAACACTCAATAGATCACTCTAATCTAATCTATATGAAGATTAGTGAAGTAGGTTTGAGGTTGCTTGAAAGATTTTGAAGTTTTAAGCTTTCACAACAATGGAGTAGACTAAGCTCTTAGAAAATCGCTTTTAAATGATTAGGGTCGGCTGAGATATGAGGAAGAGATCCCATCACTCTATTTATAGTGTCAGCTCAAAAATGAGCTGTTTGCAATAAAACGTTACCAACGTTTTATTCAAATGCGATTTTAGGGTTTTAATCTTCTGATAGCTTAGCAAAACGTTATAACGTTTTCAAAACGTTACAACGTTTTAACCTGTACAAACTTGATCAAAATAGAAGTTATTTGAAGTTTAAATCTACTTGAAACGTTACAACGATTTATAAACGTTACCACGTTTCATTGTTGGTACAGTACAGCTAGAGTTTAGTCTGTAGCTGTTAAACGTTACAACGTTTGTATAGCGTCATGATGTTTTTTTAAAACGTCACAACGTTTGTATAACATTATAACGCTGTAACAATGTTTCTTCTTTTGATCAGTTTATTGTTTCAGACCAATGTAAAAACGTTACAACGTTTTATCCCATTTTAATCAACCTCACATATACTTTACCAAGTTTCTGATTTTATAACTTATATTCTTGATTCTTCGTGATTTCTCCAGTCCAAGCATGTTATACTGCAGTTCTTACTCTTCTTGAACCTATCATAGCTTCAAAATAGGAGAAATTGTAAAATTTAATAATTGTATGTTTTTACAAATTAATTAAATAGACATAAAATATTATTGTACGAATAACATAATTTACCTTGCTGTAAGAGAGAATGTCATAATACATGTAGAGACATCCAAGATTAATTTTTTTTTTTGAAAATCTTTGCAAAAACTGCAAAGTTGTGAAGGGAAATCAAACTCTCGTCCTTTGGATACAACAATTCTATGACTTTTTTCCAACCAATTGTGCTACCTCCCCTTTCTCACATCCAGAATTAAATCGAAGTTATTTCTGTTTTATTCCCTCCTTGTTCTTATTATTATATTCCTTATTTTCTTGCAAACCGGAAATTTCCACACAAACTATGCAAAAATTCACATTTTTTTATCAAAAAAAAAGGTTAACATATTGAGAGACTCATGATAACAACAATTACAAAAATGCTTACATCTCACACAATCTCGTAGACCCAGTGTTCTAAATAGCGCCACTATAGCGTTTTTCTCTCATATAAGCTATGGCGCTATGCCCAAATAGCGCCGCTATTTGGGTATAGCACAATTTTTTTAACCCGACCGCTATAACGCGATAAACGCTATTTAAATCATTGCGTAGACCTATCAATTTATCAAATGCAAATAAGCACCATCAGCACTTGCAAAAACATTAAACAATAAACTACACATAGCTACAAACCAATAAGCCCAAATAAAAGAAATGAAAATTACAAGATGATTTACAATTACAACCACAAACTATACTCTAGCGAAAGGATTGATTTCACTAGAAATTACAATAAGCGAAAGGATTGATTTACAATTACAACCACAAGCCAGAAATTTCCACACAAACTATACAATTACAATAAGCAGTAATAGCTTTAAGCGAAAGGATTTCCTCCACCTGAAGGGAACACACCAGCATTACCGGGTTGTGGATTTCTAAATGACAACTGCTGTGGGTTCCTGCCCGATAACCCATAACCTCCGTTAACTGTACCATAGCCACCTAGCACTTGGTTCCTATATTAAACCAAACATAAGTATAAATATTTAACACTCATATTCTCAAATTTCAGGTATGACACTAATGGGAAACCCCATACCAGTATTACATCGCCCAAAATTTCAAAATTTCAAAATTCCAGTGTACATTAGGTCCAGAATGTATAGCAAGTGCTTGGTGAAAAGATTGATTTCACCTCTTATGATGACTGACATTATAATATTGTAATAATTGACATAATTACCCAGGATAGTATGTGTTATTGGGCATTTTCTGAACTATGTTGTTTGTATGCGGCTGAGCTGAGTATTGACCTAAAACAAGAAAAAGAAGTTAAATATTTCAAAAGGGACACAAAAAGAAAAGAGGAATGCATGGACAAGTCTAGAGCAAGATCAAATTTCAAATTTGGAAGTACTTGGATGTGATGCCACAGGATACAAAGGTTGATATGGTTGCAGTTGCGGGGCCCATTGTGTGCCAAAGGAATCCATAGTATTAGCACGTGAAAATGCATTAGGGTTACCAGTCCCGGAGTTGAAGTTTGGTAATGCTCCTTGCATTGATGACATAGATGGAAACTGCCAAGGGTGTAAAAGTTAAATTAAAATTCAATAAATGAGCCAGACAACCCTAACAATGTCTGTAATCATAATTTTGAATAAAAGAAGAAGAATCAGCAATTTGTCAATTCAGTTGAGCCAGTATGCTTTCACCCTTGGTACTTGTGTCCCAAATCAAATTTAATGATTGAACTGTTGATATTTTATAAAGAGAAAATCTAGTATAAAACAAGGTTGCATGTTAATTCGACTTTATTCAGCATCTTTCAGTAACCAGTCAAAAAAGTGTTGCCCAGGTTGTACTGTAACTTCTGTTGATATGGGCTGTGAATATTTTTTAATAATTTTTCAGAAAAATTGATAATTAGTTTTAACCTAATGAAAGTTAGCAGCATGCTTGAAAAACTGAAAAGGCTAGGTAGTTTGCTTACAGTGGAAGCATGTGCTAGTTTAGGTATACCGCCAATGTCGAATGGGTTCATGGATTGTGCAGGCTGTGCATATATCTGAGCTGGCTGTGACAAAATAAATTGAAAAATGAGAGAGAGATATTGTTATTAAAGGGTTATAATCGATTGCTTCAGTAAAATAAAGTAAAAATGAAATAGGAAAGAAACAAAATAGCACGTACAGATTGAGTATGATATTGCATCGTGTACCCCATTGGAACACGTGCAGCTGAATGCCATCCTGGCATTGGAGCTGGTGGTTGTGCATATATCATGCTAAAAAGGTCCTGTTATTTTTTATAAATGTAAGAACAAGATCAACAAATGGATTTGTACAATACCAGAAAAAAGATTATCTGAGACAGTATACCTCTGGGAGGGCACTTCTACCACCACTTGGTGCAGCTGGAGAGGCAGTCGTTTGAAGTGGTGTACTGCCCATAGGTAATGCTCCTGGTCCATCCATAAATTGTTGTGGTCCTCTGGCGAATGATGCATGACTTGGCGCAATAGTGGTTGTATGAATATTTGGTGCAACTTGTTGGCCCCAAGACTGAAAAGGAAAGGCGCCAATACATGTCAGCATCAATAAAGTATCATTTTCTGAATGCAGATAAAGAACTTTACAATAACCTGAATTGTGGGTCCCACAGCAGGCAGTCCATTTAATTGAGGATTGCTACGTTGCACTGTAGGAAATAGAGAAACATTGTTTTGAAGTGAAGTATTGTTCTGAATTGACATTTGGGAATAAGTAGTTCCTGGAACAGGTCTGGAAGCAGGCTGACGGACTAGAGAAGTTTCTAGATTGTTAGCACTCGAAGAGGGGGCTGCTGCAAATGAAGGTCTCTGAGTATCAAAGGAAGCCCATCCAACGTCTCTGTTTTGATTGGATGTTGGTGGTGTTTCCCGTTTGGGTACCGGTTCTGGATCTGAGTCGAAGTCGATCAAACTTATAGAAGATACCAGCTTAACTTCAGGTGGGTTTTGGGTGCTTGTATCCTTTGTATTTGACTCTGTTTTGGTGCTCTGTGAATTAATACATTCATTAAAGAAATGCAAATAATCAAAACAATGATAGCAATTTGGTACAACAAACAACTCGCCCTTGCATGCATGTCTTACAAATTCCGGTAATGGTACAGCAATATTAAACGGTATCGAGTCATTCAATGCATGGCAGAGATGGTCTGTACCATACCAATCATGGTTAATACCAGTATGCACCCAGTTACCAACCATAGCAGTCACTTGTAGTGTTTTTTTTTATATGTGCAGAGAGAATTCAAAGGAGTTCTATCTATAATATGTCCTGTAGATACAAGAGGGGTAAAAATTCAAAGGTGCATGTATTAGCAAATGAGGGCAGAATCCATTGTTGGGATAGGATTGGGGTTGGAGATCCAAATTTATTGTTCAAGATATGATGTAATAGGCCTACAGGTCATGTAAGAAACAAAAATATATATATATATATCAAAGGGGAAAATTTCATGTATGGCCCTCAAAAACTTTGAAATTACTTACCCCCCCCCCCCACACCCACCTCTAAAATTCATAATATCATATTTACCCTTCTAGATTTCAAAAGCTCACAAATTTGCCCATTTTATTGTCTTTTCTATTAAATCTCATTTTAAACATACAAAGTACCCATTTTACCCTTTATTAAGAAAAACAAAAAATGGGTACTTCACAAATTTAAAATGAGTTTTAATATAAATGACAATAAAATGGGCAATTTTGTGAGTTTTTGTAATTTAGAAGTGTAAATATGATATTATGAATTTTGGAGGGGGAAATACACAGTTTCAATGTTATATATAAATGAAAGTCTCTCAAAATCAATTGAATGTGTACCTGAACTGGTGCTACTGGTGTAGGTGTTTTAGGTGTACCGGGCGGATCCAGCTTTGGTGGTTCTAGTATCCTTAAAGGTGGAACAACAACAGGAGGATCCTCTTTGACGGCCCGTGAAGTGGATCCTGCGACTTCCTTGTGTGTGTCAGAAATACTGTTACTGGTTCCATTTACAGAAGCAGCTGCTTTATCTTTCCTTGGACTCTGCTTGCTGTCATATGGTGGGCCCAAGGACCTCTCCTGAATAGAACTTTCCCTCTCAACCTGCATAATATACCACATATCGGTATCAAATATGAGAATATCAAGCAGTGTCAATATGCCAATTAGGCGATAAATATTTTAACAGAGCAGTTTGGCTAGCGCATAGTCTATAGAATCAAAACAGCACTCTGCATAGTCTGTGCGGCTGCATGAAGCAAAAACTGATCTGTTAAAATCTTTACCCCCGATTAGGTGCATGCCTCTCATGGAAACATGCCAAATATCATTCGTCTGGGAGACTACTACCACAGTTTGATTGCTGAGAAGTCTCTATTAGTTTTTAACTTATGGGATGGCTTATAAAATTACTTGCTATAAAGGAGCATACGAGGGTCTCAAAAATGATTGTTTCAATATGATTTTTGTTCAAGGGTATAAAAAGAAAATATCAATAAGTTACTTAGAGCAGATTTATTTCTGTTACCTTTACAACTGGTGGCTTATCAGCGTTTCTTTCTCCAACAAATCTCTGATCGACATATATATGCTTGATGAAATCTCTTAGTTTATCAATATCACTAAGAAATGAAATAAGGTAAAACAAAATATAACTTTGTTTGCTTGATGTTTATATTTTGTTATATTCATAAAGTAGGAGCACAATTATTCTGAGAAAAAATTAGGAGTAGGCTGGTATCCAATTGTACCTGCTGTCAGGAAGAGACCGCCGTTCAAAATCCCACCCCTTGAAATAGATTCCTTTTGCACGCTACAACAACAACCAAGTCTTTAGTTCCAAACAAGATTGGGGTAGGCTAGAAATGAAACCCAATCGTAGTCACAAGGTGAAGTAGATAGTAATAAAATAATAATAAAAATAATAATAGTAGTAGTAGTAATACTAATAGTAATAATGGTACCAATAATAATAGTAATAATACTAATAACATACTAACTATATTATGCCTACGCTATAGATTGTAGGGGCCAAAGTCCTAAGCATTCCTTTTGCAAGCTAATTAAGGAATTTAAAGATGAATATAAATTTTAGAATATTTACTTGGATATGTAAACGGACATTAAAAATGATGGGATGGGTTATAATTATATTGACAGAAAATGTATTTTATAACTGTGACAACCGACTGTGAAACTTATCAAAACAAAAAAAACATTAAAATTGTCAACATGTTATGTATGAGTTAGATAGATTTGTCATCCACCAAGTGATTTAAACAGTTTAGTTTTACCAGCAGACAATCAATGACCAAAAGATTATCAAATTTCAAAATTTGAGACAGTCTATTAAATTAAATACATTTCTAATTTTAATTTTCAATTCTGACAAAATTTGAAGTAGGTTATCACTGTATCCTTCTTATATATAATTAGGGAAATTGTAGCCCAGAAAAGCTCAAAATCAAACACAAAATGATAGGTCCCACAAATACCCTGAAAAAACTGAGAATATTATATACACCCAAAAAACATCTAAAATGTGCAAAATAATCCCTATCAGTATTAATTTTCCCTATAACGAGTGAAAGGAGCCGTAAGGTGATTTTAGAAAGAAATCAAGACAGTGACAAGTGTTTCATCCTTCTTAGGGACTTCTCATCTGCAGGGTTAAACTTGGTACTTCAGTTTTTGTAAATTGTAAGGGGCCCGGACAGAACAATTTTATGCATATTATATTGTATGCGTGTTTACCTCATTGCCGCCTTCTTGTAATGCCGTAATTTCTTGAGTTGTAAATTTGGCCATAGATATTGATTTTACACGGTGTGTGAACTCCCGACTAGAAACAACAAGAGTAATTATATTATGCAATAAATACAAAGGCCATTGCAGTTTTCTTTTTTTATAGTTGGTGCTAGGAAGACTTACTGTATTCCACTACAATTAATGCAAATAAAAGTGGCAAAATTTGTGCATACATATTGGGTCCCCTGTTCAACCAAAAACCAAAAACAAAAACAAAAACAAAAACAAAAATTTAGTTTATTTTCCATATTACTTGCAACAATTACAGTACTACCCCGATCAGACACCTTACTGGTACAAGCTTCTATTGAATTCTAATGGGCTTAGTCCTAACCTCAGATGCATATATAGAATACAGTAATACCATCAGTAGTTCTCATTAATTTATAAAAATTAATGTGAATTAAAAATTTTAAATCTGAGAAAAAATAATCGTGGGTTTGAAGCAACAAGTAGTTTACAAAATAACCACAACAAGCTAGTAATCAGTAAGTACAAGCTTGAATTTAATGTGCATCAGCAAATCAAAGCTAGACTAGAGACAAATTAAGTACAAGTGTATAACACAACCTGCGAATTGCAATTTATACATCTCCTATTCGCTGACAATTTTGAAAGGCCCCGAATTATCTTCTCGTTTTTCTCGTCTTCTTTCATTCTACTCCCCATGACTTACCTCCAATTCTCTCTCTTATCTCCTCAATTTTGGGTTATGATATATCTCAATCCGCTACAAAACAAGTATAGTAAATCAGTTGATCAAACATAAAAGTTACAAGAGAAAAAGGAGAGTAGAAAAGCCTACCTTTACGAGCTAGAGAGAGAAAAAGGAAGGAGGAACGCTTTGTGGCTGGTGCTCTCTCTTCTACTTCTCTTTCTAGAACAGTAAGAGAGGGTTTAGTCTTAGCTGGAAAGAGAAAATTCAGCTCTTTCTGGAAAACAATGAAAAATCAAATCACTTTAAAATAAATAATAAAATAAAACAAAGAAGGATTCAAGAGTAGAGCACGTGCTAGCCGGTTCGAACCGGTCCGACAATCAATCATTTTGGTTTCTCTCCAATGGTAGCATCATACTCATGGATGGGCCTAACAAAGTATCTACCGTCCGATTTAGATCAAACGGTTAGTACCATGAAAGAACAATGGTGTCTATAACGTCTAGATCGAAACAAGATTATCCGATCTGAAATGAACAGTGTAGATCTGCAATCTTCTAAGAGCGTCCAACTAAGAAACGGAGTTAGTTTACGGTCCAAGACCGAAGACTCGGTTTATTATTGTTATTACAGTATTAGACTGTTGTCAACTTGTCATCGCGGGTAAATTGGAAATTACCTTAATGACCTTGCTAAGCCAGATAAGCAAACACCTGATCCCACTTGCTATTTTGCTAATCACTCTCAGATCCCTTTAATCCAGAGAAGATGTTCAGATCTTCTGTGGCCGATCATCCGTGTACCTGTTTACTTAAAACAAAACAAATCCATTATTGAAGGATTTATCAATTAATTGGTTGTTGTCTTTTGGTTGTATATTGTCAGTAAAAGAATTTGAGAGGTCTGTGACATTTGTAATCAGAGAAGATCTTAACCATGATCCCCAAAACCAGTATCAGGTTGCTCAGTTGCTTACCTGCCTGGTGAGCTTAAAAATCTTCCTTTCGCTAACCATCAATTTCTATATTATAATATGGTCCCAACTCCCAACTTGCTTCATGCATATATTAGTTTATTTCTTTAATTACTTTACTTTCATTCAGGTATCATGAAATCAGTATAATAATGTGGCTTTATATATCAATAATGGAAGGACAGTATTATAATTATGATGGTGATGTATGGGTTGTTACTCAGCATAATATTAACTATATGTGCTATCATTTCTTCGTTATACTTCTATTATTTCTTGAGGAATTATGCACTACATCATATCTCCTTTTATTTATAGCAACAGTGACGGTATACTGATCATATAAGAAAAACTAGGGTTTAAAATATGAAAACTAAAATTAAATAAACTAGTTAAATAGCGATTTATTTATTTATTATTTTTCTTCACAGACATAAAAAATTACAACATTAATTTAACGGTTATTTATGTGGATTAAAAACTTGAAAAAATTATTCTAAAAAATAATGTCCATAATGTTAAATAAAATTTATGTGCTTAAAAAAGGTGCTATATATACCATCTACTGATATTTTAGTCTTAGAATATAAGTTTAATTTTCAAAGATTGGGACACATTCAAGGTACACAAATGGATGCATTTAAACTTTATTAAAAAAGAAAAAAAAAACATATAGAATATATCATAGAAATCATAAGGTAGAGTTTTCACTCATCCAGGGTTGGAAGCAATATCCTCAGGTAGAAAATAAATTATTTTAAAATACATCTTAGTTAAATAAATGATTTGAATAGGTTAAATTAATCATAGACTACCAATTGGTGGAATTTTAAATTTTAAAAGGTTATATTTAAATTGTATTTTGGAAACAGTACCAAAAGAAAGTTTAAAAACTAGTTGTTGCATGCTTTGCATTATTTTATAGCTAGTCTGTGTCTACCTTGTTTAGATGATTGGAAAATCACCGAAATTATTACTGGCAAAAGGTGACAAATTTATTTGTTTAGAAGAAATTAACCAAAGTCTACTTTGTTTTTCAAACTTGCAAAAAAAAAAAAAAAATCAAATAATCGTTCCATTCCAAATAAAAAATTAATAGGCGAATAAATTAAGAGTTGACCAAAAGTCAAACACATGTAATATGAATAGGATTAGTATAACCATTTTCTGTTACATTATGTTAGGTTGATATTCTGTTAGTTTGCTTGTACAAAAGTCTATAAATAGACTAAGAGTTGTAATCAAGATTTACTCCATACAGTGTCATTTATTTCTACTTCTCTCTGGAGTTGTATAAAAGCTTGTGGCTCGTGAGCTACTCGAACTTGGCTCGGTAATGAACTCGTTAGCTCGTTTGTTAAAAAATCGAGTTATTTTGATTTGAGTTGAGTAACTTCTTAACTCATGAGTTGAGTTCAAGTTGAACTCGGCTCACTTATTTCAACTCGAACTATGTTGAGTTCAGTACTTGCATTTCATACTCCAACTTGACCCAATCCATTTCATTTCCCACCCGAGTACCCCACTTCTAGGGCTACTATTTTTTGAATAAATGAATATTCTTGAAAATAGGTCATTACATAAGAATAGTCACTCAACACCTTAAAATTCAAAGTGATAGTCTGCTAGTAGATAGCTAGAATCATTGATCATGAGTTAATTCATGAGTTATGAGTCACCTCGAGCAGGGACGGAGCCAGACTTTTTGTCTATGGGGGTCAATCGTAAATGGAGATCAATTATATAAAAATTTTATGGTACAAATGAAAGTTAATTTATAGTATCCATAACATTTTACTCTAAATAATAGAAAACTGTGTATAAATACAAAAAAAAAAAATTGAAAAAAAAATGAGGGTCAATTGAACCCCCATTAGCTGTTACTCCCTCCGCCTCTGACCTCGAGTTACTCGGGACTTCACAACTCAAGTCAACTCGACTTGCTATTTTTCGAGTTACTTGGGACTGGAGCTAACTCGGCTAGTTAGCAACCCTACTTCTCTATATGTGTTATAATCTCTCTATTCTATTAAGAGCTAATTCTCTCTCTCGCTCTCTCTCTATGGGGCCATTCGGCAATAAAAGATTAAGCATCCTTAAGACTTAATCCGCTTTATTTAGCTTCTTTAGCTGCTTAATTTTACCGAACATTGATTCCTTAGCGTGGATTAAGAACATCTCATTTAGCTTCCTTTTGTCTGGATCTTAATCATCTGTTCGGACTTTAAGGCACTTCTACCCCTTCCTTTAACTTCCTTAGTTTTTGCCCACAGATTAAGACAACCGAACATCAGTTCCTTAGCACTGCTTAAGTTCTTAATTCTTTGTTGCCAAATAGCCCCTATGTATTAATTATAAGAAGATTCAAACATGCATTGAGATATTGGCAACATCAATCTTTTTTTCCGGACCAAATTCAACATTACTTCCAGATCATATTTTACTTGGAGGGGGGCATATAGAGAATCACGGTGTTGACCAAGTCAACATAAGAAAACAAGATTTGACCAAGTCAACATAAGAACACAAGATTTGACCAAGTCAAACTAATACAAGCAATATATTGATTAGGACTCTTAACATTTTAATAGTTAAACTAGTTAGTTTGTTATAAAGTTATTATACTTAAAAAACATGACTATAATACATGATGTATATGTACTATACATTTACACAAGATCAATACAATCATTTCATTACTCTCTTTTTCTTAAATGTATCAAAAAATACAACTACATCACAAAAATATTTAATTGAAATGTGCCACATGCATGAACAGTTCTATTTGTGCTTAATTAAAGTTTGAACATTGATGTGATGCTGTCTTGTCTTGTTTTGCTTTTGAACGGAAAGGGCTTCTAGAATTTATTTTTCTGTCAAATCAGAGGGTATTTGTTGATTGATAGCAGCCGTTGTTGAAAATAAAACTACTCTCACAGTTGTTTAACGGTCCATGGTCCCCGGGTTGAGTTCTCAACGTCTATTATTTGTTTGGTATCCTAAAAACTAAAAAGAAAAGGGTAAGAATAAGGTGCTATGGTTTGCATATAGACCTACGATGTTACAGTTTAATATTTGAGTTTTCAAAATTTAAACAGTCAATTCAAACTATTTATATTATTTTTCATATTAATATGTATTTGAAGACCAAATTTTACATTTTTTGAAAGTATTTTATTATTTTTTTAGATAGGTGGAAAATTAGTTAATTTAAAAAATTATGCACCATTCAAATATTTGATTTTCTATTTATTTAAAAAAATAGTAAAAAATTTCCAAAAAATGTAAAATTTGGTCTCCAAACACATTAATATGGAGAACAAGATGAACGGTTCGGATCGACCGTTTGAATTTTAAAAACTCGAATATTGAGCCGTAGCACCGTAGGTCTCTATGCAATCCATAGCACCTTAGCCTTACCCAAAAGAAGGAATACAAGAACATTGGAATGATCATCACTGGCTAAAATATAAATTTCGACAAAAATATAACGGAAATAATTGAAAGCTTTAAAACTCGTGCTTAATTACTGGAAACTGGTGGTATATGACTTTCACCTCTGTCTAACTTATGTTGTTGTTTTTTCTAATAAAAAATAGAGTTTGAGTCATCTAACTATTTAATGTTTATAAAAAAAAAATTAATTGATTTTTAAATCTGTATTTTCTCACATCAAAGATATTATTTTTGTCACTAAATTAAAGATTAGGTCTAGTCAACATATGTTGTTAAAACTGAAATTTTAAAATAGAAATTGTCCTAAAGATAATAAAGTATAGTGTAATTTAATTTCATAAGAAATAACAAAAGAAATAACTATTCTTGTAAATGTCATAAATTTAATTGAAAAAGAATGCAACTTTTAATCCATGAAGGCTAACCTCATATCCGGATTTTGTCCATATTTAGAAGTTGAAGCTTTGGTTCTCATTAATCTATAATTTTCCCTTGAGTAAAATTTTGATATCTATTATGTATTGTCTGTTTTGCACGTTTGGAAAATTATGAAATAACATTAAAACAGTATTATTTTAAAAGTATGCTGTAAGAGCATTAAAATCTTTAATTTGAGATGAATGATAGTATTATTTAGAAGTTGAAGCATTAAAATAGTATTATTTTAAAAGTATGTCCAATCAGGGACCGTTCGGCAGATTACTGTTCATCATGAAAAAGAAAAAAAAATTTCCTCAGAGCTAAGTTTTTATTCCCATTATGAACAATAAAATCCAATTCAAAATTTTTGATTCCCACACTCATTCCTATTCCCTACTGGGCTGCCAAACGGGCCTAATTGAGTTTGTATTCAGGCGTCATATGTATAACAGGCTTTCGACGAATTAGGGGCATGTTATGCCCAGATCATAATTAATAACTCATAGTCTCACTCTTCGGACTTTGTTGAAAATGAAGTCTAGTTTCTGGCCCGTCAATTGAAGCCCAAAATTTAAATGATTAGACGAATTTAAATTTTAGGCTGAACTTGTGAATGTCTTCAAAGGTTTAAATAGTCTAATTTTACTCTGAGACTATTCAATTATTATTTGACCATTATAACTTTCAAAATATAACAATATAGATTATCATGGTAACCTATTTCCGCATCAAAACAAGACATTCCTTTTTATTCCCTTTTTAATTTGTTAATAATTGATAAAACTTACAAATTACTTCGTTAATCTTCGTGCGGAAGCAGATCTTGTAAGTGTAGCAATATCATTGGTTCTGCAAGGAATCACAAGCTGAAGCCGAAAGCCCTGTGTTTTCCACGACCTAAGATCTTCAACTATTAACAGAGTATCTTGATGCTCTGTCTCTTTTCTCTTTTTCAGTTATTATTTCATTTTTATCTGATTGAGAGAGAGAGAGAGACAAATATGGATATTTTATATAAAACCATTGCACCTTTTCATAATGGATTGACATCTATTCATAACGGGTCGGATAATGAATTTGAGTTTCCCATAACAGACGTACCATTTAATAAATCCAACATAATTATACCGATTATGAGCCTTTAATAAAAAGGAAATAAACCAGTATACCTCTTTTCTACACCGGAGACAGCTCTTCATTTCTGATTTTCATCCGTGGACAGATTTCCGACTTTCATATAAAAATTGAAATATGTCATGCATTATGAATATCACTTGCGCAGAAGATATCATGCTTTCCCATAGACCCACAAACAAATAAATAGAAAAAATAATATTCTTTAATCTTTATAACCCTTGCTTATTTGTTGCCTCAAATAATTGCTCAAATTAAGTACAATATGTGTCTTAGTTGTTTATCTCAATTTTTCTTGTAGTGTTGAAGAAATAGTACCAAAAGATATGGTGGAGACGGGTACAAGATGTAGTTAGAATAGAGCGAGAAAGCTACTAGTCATATTAGATGGGTACAAAAATAAATATAAAGTGCAAATCAAACGTCTCTTAGTAAAATTAGAAGAACTTCATTTCTTTGTACTAACTACAATAAGAAAAGATCTGTGTTTTAATGATTCAATTTGACATTCTAGTAAAAATGTTATTCTTAATGTCATTTAATTCTCTTGTTATATACTGGACAGGTAAGCTTTCAGAAGAGATTCAGTTGGCTTCCTCAGGATTTGGATGAAGTTCCTCTGCAAGTTGCACCCCCTAATGTTGAACGGATGATTCTTCTTAAGATAGCTCTTTCTTGTAATGTTACACTAGCCATTTCTTTTTGTCCTTAGCCCTCATGTGGCTTAGTTAGATATGATATGATACGATGAATGTTGCATCTACTTTTGGTACTGTGAGCAGTCTCTATATGCTGTCACTTTTATTTTCCAGTTTCTTTTTCTTTCGCCTTTTTTTTTTTTTTTTTTTCCTTTTTGTTTATTTGTGTATGACTTTGAAGTTTCATGTTAATGAAACGGGATTTGATTTTTTTTTTTTTTAAATCAATCAATTCATATTTCTATAAAAGGTTTATAATGGATAAAATTAGAAAAATAGAATGTCTAATTTTGAGGAGAATATTGACAATTTTAGAAATCCGGCCCTCTGGGATAGGAATGTGCATCCTCTGCATTAACTCAAAAAAGAATATTTTGAGTTAATGAATCTCAACCGTCTGATTTTAAACGGAGTCAATCTGATTTTTATTTATAATATAGTAAGTAGGGACTCTTTAATATTAATATGAATTTAGTTTTCACGAATTTTAAAACAAATCGGATAGTTGAAATTCAGATTCCCGTCTGAGTTAATGCAGAGGATATGGACTCCGGCATAGGAGCAATTAACCCACAAATATTGGCTGTACAAATATAGATACATCAAGAGTCGTGCCACGAATCAAGAAGCAGACAAACGAACCACGTCTGAAACTTTCCAGCGCAGCGAGGATTTGAAACCAGCTTCAAGTCTTCAACTGTCAACGGAATTGGGACGAATCACTGACTTGTGGGGCCACTTTGAGGCGGTTCACACGGTTCATATAACTAATGAATACTCCAGATGTTAGTTTGAGTTGAGATGTCTGTGGACTGTAGGTTATATAGTTGTGGACCCATTTATCTTGCCACGTCAACAAATATTGTCCATGCTGGTATATGATGTCTATACAGTAAATATATTACTAATAGTCACCAACAACCGACGTATGAAACACCGTATTAAACCAACATGTAGGGCCCGAACCTCGGTGATATATAGTACGGGTTAATCTGTAGCCCGGGTTTATTCAGAGTCAGGTGCGCCCAATCCAAGCTATCCTCCATTCTCGACCACTTTCAGGAAAGAGAAAAGGTCGTCTCATTCCTCTTCAAAAACCCTAGATCCATTGATCCAACCCCTAATTCCGTTTGATCCAACCATGTCGTCGAATGCGAACGAGGCTGATGAAAAAGTGGATGAATATGAGACTGACCCCGAGGACAAGCCGCTTCCGGCTATGCGGCGGAGGGATGCAGCAAGCGACGACGAAGAGGATTCCGACGTCGGAGAAGAAGATGTTTCTTCGAAGAAGAACGAATCAATGATGTCCAGGAGCGCCCGATCGGACGGGGATTCCGATGGTCAGGGAGGCGCTGAGGTGTACGACGACGACGTGGATGATTACGATGAAGAGGAAGAGGAATACGATGAATTGGGAGAAGAGTTCGAAGAGGACTTGGAGGAAGTGAACGGAAACGAAGTTTTGGAGGAAACGCGGCAAGGTGAATTAGAAGGGGAGAATAGGGAAGGGAATAAAGAAGAGAATAAAGATGAAGAGAATAAGGAAGGGGAGAAGAAAGAGAATGAGCCATATGCTGTGCCTACCAGTGGCGCTTTTTACATGCATGATGATCGTTTTCAAGAGAATGGTCGAGGAGGAGGAGGCCGTCGCAGGTATATGAATATCTTTTTATTTACTCTGTTTTGGGTTAGTGTTTTTGTTTTTTTTTGACAGGAAATGAGAATTGAATTTGATCTTAGTTCTTGAAAGAACCCCATAGTTGGATTTACAAATTTAATTCAGGAAAGTAGCCTTCTATTTTTCTGTGTAAGCATAGAAACTCCAGGTCATAGTTCTAGTAAGAACCCCATAGTTGGATTTACAATTTTAATTCAAGGAAGTATCCTTCTATTTTTCTGGGTAAGCATAGAAATTTCAGGCCTTCATTCTCGAAAGAACCCAATAGTTGGATTTACAATTTTAATTCAAGCATAGCCTTCTATTTTTCCGGGTAAGCATAGAAATTTCAGGCCTTCATTCTTGAAAGAACCCAATAGTTGGATTTACAATTTTAATTCAAGTAGCCTTCTGTTTTTCCGGTTAAGCATAGAAACTCCAGGCCTTAGTTCTTGAAAGAACCCCATAGTTGGATTTACAATTTTAATTCAAGTAGCCTTTTATTATTCCGGTTAAGCATAGAAACTCCAGGCTCAATGGTATTCAGAATCCAGATTAAATGGAATTACTTCCTCTTTGATATTAGAGTTAGTCCTTGTAAACAACTTTTAAGGTTTGATCTACAATTTAATTCGAGATTGTAGCATTTTATTATTTGGGTGTAATCATAGATACTCCAGACCTAATGTCATTCAGAACCCAGATGTAAAATAGAATGTAAGTCTTCTTGGAATTTGGGTTGTGGTTGTACCAAAAAAGAGGGAAGGGAAGTTAATGCCCAAAAATGTTGTGCTAATGACCTATTAAAAATTTCTAAAATGCTAATTAACCTTCTATCCATCCCATGTGGCATTCATTAATCTTTTTTTAATGATGTAAAACTATAGACTAGACGATTATTTTAATAATCAATGAAACCTTTTCTTTCAATATGATATAATTTGAATTATAGTGAGCCATAAAGTGGGTTCATGTAAATTTGGGACTCAAATTCCTGCCTTTTCTTACCTTACATTTTGCAAAGGATCCCTATAGATAAAGTTATATTTTCATTGGATTTATGCAACCATTATTTGGCGTATATGCCGATATTTTGCATTTTACAAATTTAAATAATGGTTCTTGTTATTGCCGATAGATACTCTAAACAGTGATTTTGTTTTTTAAAAGAAAAGAGAATAACATGAAACGTTTTTATTATATAAATCAGGCGCATGTATGCTGGTGGGAGGAAGATATGGAACCCAAAGGATGAAAGAGCCTGGGTGCATGATCGATTTGAGGAAATGACTATCCAAGAACCCCGTCACGATGATGTAAGTAATGTTTTTTCTTTTAGGCAGATTACATCTGCCTCTAGTAAATCTTTTATATACCATTAGTACTATAATAGGTGAATATGCAAGCACTGGAATAAAATACAGGAAAAATCACTTGTATGCCTTCATTCCTCAGGTACCCTCCAATTTGGGGTACAACAAAGATGGTATGAGATATATCAACCATGTTCCTCAATTTTTTAATAAATAAGGTATTTAGGGTGTAGGATTTAACCTTTATAGCCCTTAACAAGACAAAATTGTACTTCCCCTAAATTTGGGGATGTAGACATGCAAGATTGCAGAGCAAGTTTTCTTGGAAGTACCCTCAACTCTCCTGAAACTAAGAAGGGTGAAAGAGAGTTCTAGACAATATTTTTAACATGTAGGGGTCTAGTTGGTATTTCAAGATTTAGAAGAGGTGCTCAAAGGATGAGTGCTTTTCATTTTCCTAGCTTGTTTATTGTGTCACACTGTGTATAATACAGGATAGGAGAAGACCAACAAGAGGCCGATACAGAGGCAGAGGTGGAAGTGGTGGCCGTGGCCCGCGCCGGGTTGGAGGTGGCGGGGACCGTGGTGGCAGTTATCCCAGAGGGGGCCGTGGGTCCCGTCCATACTATGATGATGGTCAAACCCATAATAAATCAACTAGATCAGTGCGTGGGAGGGGGCAGAGACGGTACGAGCCGGTTAACAGAAATAATCCTAGGAACCAACCACCTCAAGAGAAACAGTGAGCCTTCATATTGTTTTTTCTGGTTATTTTATATTCCTTTTGTTCATTGCTGGCTATGAGAAAACAGCAGCTAGTGGTGCTCACAAATGTCACAGGCTTGTTATCTTAGTGCAGCATATTTTAGCTTTTATTTAATCCTGGAAAAATTGGATTGTTCGTAAGACTTAGTATCTGGTTGGTTGGTTCCATGCCGCTTATTCCCTGCCATGTTACTTTTAGCGGTTATTAAATTTCCTTTTCAATTCAGCTGTACCTTTTGTGTACCAGTCATGCCCGGCAACAAGCATGAATAGCAGATTACAAAGAACCAATGAGCAAGGATAGAAATGTCTTTTTATTATGTTACATAGTTGTAAAAAGATAGAAATGTCTTTGCTTACAGCTGCTATACTCATCAGTACCTAACTTTTCAGAATATTACAAAGAACCAATGAGCAAGGATCAAACCCAAGTGCTACAAGTACTGGTACTAATACAAGACAGCAGTCTCAAGCCCAAACCTCAAACGCACTCTCCTCTTCACTGCCTAAGAAGCAAACCTTCTCTTCAAGCTTAAACTCAGCCTCTCCTCCTTTCTATCCCTCCAACTCATCCAACAGCAATCAAGATCTCTCATCTGGTGTGAGACGTGATACGCAAGATAACCGGGGTAAATCAGTTGCAGTGGGTTCAACATTAGCACCTAATAGTGCTACTACTACTGCCGTGAGGGTTCAAGGGAGGGGAGTGATGGGAACTGATAGTCAGATTTCAAGGGTTTCTTCTCAGGCACCAACCTCAATGGCTAAACACAGGCAGGTATCAGCTTCTCTGCAACCAGGATCTGGTACTAGTTCTGGCTTGGGTGAGGATAGAGCCAGTAGTGTTTCACCGACTAATAAACTGAAACTGGGTATTTCTGCCTCAAAGGGAAAGGCCCCTGGTACGGGTCAACTTATATATGGTGGGGCTCCAGTGATTGGCACAACAGGACCCATGAGCATGCCACATGGCGAGCAGGGGTTTCCTGGGACATCTGCCCTCTTGCCAGGTTTGTTCTACTCAACTTGACTCTTGTGTAGTCTTCCATATTCTGAAAAGTTAAGATGTTTTGATAAACAGCAATGCTGAAGCATATTTCATTTTCTTGTGGTATAGTTATGCAATTTAGTGGACAACACCACGGTGTACCTGGTGTAGGCATGGCTCTTCCAGGATATGTTCCTCAATCTCAGCTCGGCTTTAACAATTCTGAAATGACCTGGTAAGAATTAATTCCGTTATTTGGTAGCCCAATTAAATACCCAGTTGTCTCCATACTAATAAATGAAATCGCTCTGATGAATAACACAAAAGGATATACATACCCGAACTAAGATCTTTAATTGGTTTTCATTTCTTTTTAAATCTCTATGATAGGGTACCAGTGTTAGCAGGAGCAGCTGGGTCAATAGGTGGTTCATATGGCCCCCCTTACATAGCACTTGATGGTGGATATTACAATAATGCCCCTCGCCCTTCGTCTCAGATCTCTTCCTCTGCTCCTGTCCGGTTTGTGTTCCTTTTCTGCTATTACTACGTTACCTTAATATTTATTGTTGTTTTTTGGCATGTCCATGGCATAGCTTAAATGTCCATTATATGCACCTGCAAAGGTTACCTTTCATATTGGTCCAACAAACAAATGGTCATTCAATGTTATGCCTGTGGACAGTACGAGTAATTTCTTCCATGCCCTGCAACTCATTTACGTAGAATGGATGTGTCTAAGTACTTTTGCTATTCTTGTCTTTCTACCTTTTTTTGTTTACAATATTCTCGCTTTTCATCTTGGTTTGAATCGTTTGATACAGAGAAACCGGTGCAGCTAAATCTTCAGATGGGAGTAAATCTTCTCAGAAGCCGGGTAAGTAAATTGATGCAGTAAACTGATCCTTGAATTACCTTACAGCACATTGTTAGGTGCTGTTTGAGTTTTTTTTCCAACTAGTTTTTGGGCAGATTTTTACCTTCTTTTTAAGTTAATTATGCTATTCATATGTTTTGCAGAAGTACCAACAGAAGAACCAGGACAACGCCAGAATAAGCCTCGTAGGCAAGTGCAAAATGTCTAAATTACCCTTGCATCTTAATGAAGTTTTATTTTTCTAACTTCTGTTCTCCTTTAATTCATACAAGCAGATACTCAGAGATGAACTTTGGGCAATGAGACATTTATGTAGATATCAATATCTGTATGAATCTATTAGAAGCTGCAATGGTATTGCTTTGACAGCTCCGTGTGTTGCTACCAAATTCATTTCCCCAAAATGCCCCTCAATGGTCCCTCCAGATATTTGTTCTGGAGAGCCATTTTTGGGTTGCTTTACATCTCCCATACCAGGTATTTTTCTTTGACCTATTTCCTTTTTACTTTTGTTTATGTTGTAGTTGAGTTTACTTGTATTATACACTAACTGATTTCTGTTTTGTTTTTTTGTACTAAACTTTCTTGGACAGGTTATGAATCCTTGCTATATAATCAAACAAAAAAGAAAAAAGACCATATTTTTTGGGGTTGGTTGTCTTCTCTTATTTGAACTATGGTGATTCTCTCGTGCTCTTTTTTCTCTATTTAAGAAACTAAGTTTTTTTTAACTAATTGGAGTTTACTGTTTTCCTCTCAATGTAGATTGTAGTAATGGAGGTTCAAGAGGTAGTAGTTAGGCAGGGTTATTTAGTAAAAAGATGGGAGGTGAAGAGCATTAGTTCCCATTTGTTTGTTTTTATGTTTTTCTTTTGTTTATGGAAGTGATTATTTGCCAGTAGACGGTACATTTTGTTTGTTCGTATATGTTGCTGTTATGTTTTAATTTATCTTCTAGTCTTATGTTATTATTGGATAGATAAAGCAGTATGCCTGTAAAAGCAGCCTGTGCCGATGTCATGTTATGGTACTATCGCCTTGTGCTTATGTGTCTGTAGTGCATCTGATCGTTTTATGTATCTTTTTTCTGTGGTGTACTTCACCTATCTAATTATGCAAAACCATAGTTCCTAAACAGTGCAAACATTAATTATTTTCAGAAGACGCACCTGGTTAACATTCTTATACTATTTTGACCCAATACAAAACCAAGTTCCTAAACAGCGCAAACATCAAGTGTTTCATAGTCGGTTTACTGGTATGAAAATTCATAAATTCATATGCACAGCATTGGTTCAATGGAAAAAGAAAACACCTGGTATAACCAACGTAAGGTAGCTGCCAAGTCTAGTCATGTCTAAATATATTCGTGGTGATACTTAAAAGTGGGAAACAAACACAATGGAGAGAACTAAGACTATTAGACCAGCAAATCTAGCACGTCATTTGTTATATGAGGTTGATGTGTGTGTGTTTTTTTGTTTTTGTTTTTTGAGAGGAAACCCGCAGGCAATATGAGGTTGAGGTTGAGGTTGAGGTTAATGTTGATGCCCCTGAAGTATGCCTAGTATTCTGTTTTTGGTGGGGTATTTTCTCTCAAATAATAGATGGTCCCACTTATTGTCTCGAAGTAACCTATCAGGCACAAAATGGAGGCCCCTCAGCTGTGCTGGCCACAGTACTGTGGAGTACTTTATGCCGCCACCACATCTTAAGTTGTTTAACCTTTCTAGAGAATAATCTCTGGTTTGGATCCTCTCCGTTCCGGGCAAACTGTTTCTTGCTTTCATGCTTTCAAGATTTTGACATGGGAAGTTCATATTGCTTTGCTGTGAATATGGTTAATCGTGCAGTACTGTAGAAACGCTTATATCTAATGCGACTTTCCCTAGCTCCATTTGAGTCAGGGTTGTCTCCAATTCTTCTGAAAATGGAGGTGAATTGAACCAAACCCGCCCGCCTCCCGCCCTCAACCGAAAATGATCATCTCAGATCTACCAGCGGCATTCTTTAGAAAAATAAATAAGAATGAGCTGAAATAAATCGAGAAACAGTAAAATAATACAATTTTGATAATCTCAAATATGTTGAGGGAGTCGAGGGGTTCAATTGTCAGGGATGTAAGCAATTTGATTGACCCGAATAATCGGATTTGAGAAACTGTAGTTTAGATTTTATATAATTTCATTAGATGTAGGTCGTATTTGATTTACTCGGAAAATATATTTTTTAGTGCAGCTTGTACTAAAAATATTGGATACAACCCAACTCAGTATAACAAGCATAGATAAATTTTGCCTCTCTTTCTTTTTTTTTTTCTTTTTTTTTTTCTTTTTCTCCAAAAGATAGCATATTCATTATATTAGAACAATTCTTTTAAAGAATTAGATTTGATTTGGTGGCAAATACAATATCACAGATAGTCGTAGGTTCGAAATTCGAATGAAAAAATATCTTGTGAATATTAAATAATTTAAGACTTGACCTGTAACCTTTACTTAAGAAAAAAAAACATTCTTTTGACTTGTAGCATGTCTTCAACCATTCTTTGTATTAATAGTTAAACAATTTTATGTTCAAAATCTAGATGCCGTTCTTTTTAGATATTTAAAGTGAAAAACTTCATCTTTTTTCTTATCTTAAAAATATAATCAAGAACTTCTGTACGAAAATCTTGAGATCTAGAAGAATGAACCTCCAAATTTTCTCGAAAAAACAAAAAGAAAACATATATATTTTACTTCCAACAAGGAAACTAGATTCTCTATAACTTTAAGTTTTAATTTAGTTTTATATATAATTAAATTGAAACTATCTAACTTGTTATCATATCATATTTTTGTTAGTTATTGAAATCTATAAAATCCACGAAACCCATGGATTGAAAATGATGTAATTGACCTAATCAATATATATCGATCGGGATGAAATTTTTGTGCATCACAATGCGCACTTTCTTCATAGAGAAAAAAAGGCGAGTACAAAATTTCAACGCATGTCAACTTTTTAGATGCTTTCCTTAGTTGGCTCTTGTTGGATTATCTACAACTTTTTATCATCTTCTAACGTGCAAGATACATCTCATTTCTTATGCTTACAAAGAAGAAAAGTGGTAGTTTTGATTATTTAATTAACAAATGTGATTAGCTGAAGACTTTTAATCACCTAAAATGGTACTTTAATGTATGTATTTGCTATTTAATCATTGCCAGGAAAGATTAGCCAGGTTCATCGAAAAAAAAAACACACACACACACCTTAGTATCAAGGGAACAAAGGAGCCAGATCGAGGGGCCTCTGGCCAAATTTGACCTGTGTCTAGATTCATATGCGTGATTTATTTAAATACAGGAAGTGATTTATAATTTTAATTTTTCACACAAATTTCAAAGTGAATATCACTATCTAAATCAGGTATTGAACCTTGAGGCCGATTTTTCGGTCTCCTTGCACTAAAAATCTTGTTCATGTTCATGTGTTAATCTCCATTGTATATATATTTTTTTAGTAAAGACTAGAATCAAGTCATTTAATTATTTAATATTTATAAGAGATTTTTTTATTCGGATTTTGAACTTGTGACTTCTCATGTGAACAACATTGCTTTTCCATTAGACACAGTTGATTCTCAATCTCCACCGTATTAATTTATTTCATGATTTATATTTTGAAGGGCCGGTGGTGCAACTCTGAAGTCATCACCTTTAGAAAATTGGTTATCAATAACATGAGGTAGAAAAACAATAATATTCTCTTAGCTAGGGTCATTTTCAAGAATTTTGGTTATTTGGTGTAACATGCCATTTGGTTTTTATTATCAAAATTAAGGTCTACTTTCGGTGTTTTGTCAGCCGATTGAGTGCTCAACTGGGGCCTTTGGCTGATTGATGATGTGATCTGTAGTGTTTTTTTTTCAATTTTTTTAAATAAAATAAAATAAAATAAAATTAGGTAATCAGTAATCACAATGGACTCCAATAATTGTGTTATAAACAATTAATTTAATGCTGTTTGTTGGATTAGGTGACCATTACACTCATAGTAAGTTTAGAAGGCATCTTATATCACCTTATTTTAAATATTACGATTATACTAGTAACATCCACAACAACGACAATAGCACAAATTATCAATACGGCCAGAAAGCTATCCCATAAGCCATAAATTGACTTCTCCAATACTTGCAATGCAGAGGCAAAACTAAAAAATTTGAAGAGGGGAGCTAATTTATAAAATGTAATATGAGAAAATGACAAAAAAAAAAAATAGTGTGGTTAATGGAAATTGAACCTATGACTTTGCACATACCAACTAGAGCACAAACCAATCGATTACTAATACACTTTTGTTAGTTTATGAGAGGAGCTAGATTATATGAAAGTTAAACAAATTCAAAATTAAACTAAATTTTAATATACATAATTACTAATTTAAAAATTATAAGTTGACTTAGCACCCCTACCAATTACCATACACGTAAATCCACCTTGTAGCAATGTATATAGTCTTCTATGATACTTGATTGTCACATGATGTATGCTTGTCTATTGTATTATGCATCCTCAACTCGTAATATATGTATTTAATTATTGTAGAAAGCACTTTCTAGTCTCTACTATTGTAAAGTGCAAAATTTGTTATTTTAATATTTAATACTCATTGTTCAAATCATTTTTAATTAAAATGCATTCTTAACTATTATATAAATATGCACTTAAATATTGAAAACTATATTTACTAATTGTAAATGTACATCTGACTATTTATTATTTAAAAAGAAAAGCTGGCCAAAAAAATATTAGACAATACTTGGTACCGGGGGCTGATGCATGCATGCATGTATAGAGCTGACAAGAAAGTTTGTAGTTTGTGATTCGATTGAGTTTGATTTGAAAAACAAATCGTAATTAACTTACTCGATTGAAGTTTATTCTAAAACAAATCAAATTAGTTCGGTTCAAAATTGGTTTGAACTTGAACTCGAGCTTGAACTGAATCTGACTCAATTCGAAATTGGTCTAGCTCAGTCTGAAACCTCCCAACTCTTTTGATTTTTCTCTGATTCATCTCAATTCAAACTAGTTCAATTTGCACCAAATCAAACTCGAACTCTTCTTTTCAGTTCGAAACTCTACTTCAATTTCGAACTGGCTTGATTCGAAATTGGTTTGATCTCGAACATGAACTTGGTTAAGTTTGATTCGGACAATGAATGAGAGTTAATTTGTCCTGATTTTTTTTATATATGTTTTTACTATATAATTTAGAATAAAATATTATAAATGATGTAAAATTGACTTCTATTCTTAGTATGAAAATTTTACAGAACTGATTCTCATTCATATTTGATTCTTATAATTTAAAAATCTAACTTTGTTCCTGCTTATACATAATATGTACTTAAAATGTTAGAAACTATATTTACTTATTTTAATATGTATATCTCACTATTTTTTTTAAAAGGTGGCCAAAAATAATATTAGACAATACTTGTAAGATGAAAAGTTGAGCAAGCTAACTGTTTAATATTTAAGTTGCAAGTAGATCAAGTATTTTATAACATGGGCGGTTGAATTCAATCAAGTTAAAAAGAAAAAGAAAAAGAAAAAGAAAAAAAATGATCTGGTAAACGCCAAAGAGAGTAATCATATTTGTGGTTTATCCAAACTTGTAGTTAAATAAACTTTCTCCTGCAGCCCCTTTTATGGTATTAAATCTTATTGAAAGTCTTGTGTGAAAACCTTGTAGATCTCATGGACCAATCAGGAGTGCCCTGATTGTTTTCTTGCATTTTTTAATCTCAATAAATGCGTGGAATATCAACTGTTATAGCCTCATTGGCACTCACATGGGGTCTCATAACACTTGTCTCTTGTCAACAAATTTTGACTCTAGTATTCTGGCTACTGTTCCCTACAATGTTAACTATTTAACATTTACTATTATTATTAGCCCCATTTGTAGAGCTACAATTAATAGATAATTTTATAGATTATAGATTAATTGTTCTCATGTTTAAAATATTTGTACTTGGCATTTCCATATTTCAGGATTGAACACTCCCAATAATATTATTTGTTCTGAACTCCCTTTTTGTGTAATTATATGTAAATAAATTATCCATAAATGTAAAATCATTCGCATTTGTATGTGACACAAAAGACATATAATTTATACAAAGATACAGATATTCAAATTATCAAAATTTCTAAGTGAATCTAAATTCTTTCTTTCTTTTTTGCGAACTAATGATATATTCTATATATTTATTACCAGTTGGAATATCAACTATTATACGTAAAGTTATTATTAGTTTAGCTATTTAAATTTTTTATTGTTCCAAAATGCTTATTTTCTAATATGCTTCCATCTTCATAGTTCAATTACTTGTCTTCATTTAGGTGCCTATCTATTTTTTCATTTTTATATCCACCTAATATTTACATATGGATTAATTTATCAAATATCTATAAATAAAACAGATAAGTATATTTTTTGTACTATTTGTTTGCGCTGTTCACAATCAAATTACATAAACTATGTTTAGTGTTCATAGATCATCTATGTTATCCTGATACTCTATATAGGATTTTGCATATGTATTGAATATTGGTACACGTCAATACATCACCGATACAATACAATCTCTGATATGCCCCTGATTTGCAGGCTGACATGTCATATTTGAATTCCCAAAAAAAATTTGCTCTTTGCCTGAATTGAGCCCATATTTTATTAGTTGCGACTCAAAACTCTTAGCTACTGTACTAGACTATTTTATGTAATTTATATTAATAATTATGGTAATATGGTATTATGTCCGATACGATACCATATCTATATCCATACAACATATGTGTTCATTAATTTTCCAAATGCCCATAACTATCAATATGTAAGCATATATAATTATATATGGATGCAATAATTTTACATTGCAGTGGATAAGCTCACTGAGGTCCATCCTTTTTTGGGGTTCGGTGCAAAAAACCATTTATTTATTTAATACATCACATGTATGCAAGCGACGAAGCTGCTAGCTCTACTAGCCCATATGTGAAATATCAACATACTTCTTCCCTCCATCCCTTGGCAATTAATGAGATATTCGCTCCTCATCAGACTGTACTTGTAAGAAATTAAGATGGGGAGGCTTCATTTTGATAGAGTTTTAGAGTGCTTCTCTCTTTCAACCCCTCCAAATTGTTGCATGTGCACAAATTCTATGGTATATGGAGAAGAAGAAGAGAAGGTGTTAGAGAGAAAAGCATTGATTGCAAGCCATTTGGATCAAGTTTTAAAATTAAGAGATATAGTTGATGGTACCAAAACTTTGGCATTTCACTTGGAACCAAAGGTACATGCTTCTTTGTTAGTATACTATGAAGATAATATTAAGACATTACTCTGTTTTCTAAGCAATATATATCAGTACTATTATAAATATATGTTTGGATTTTTCTCTCTGTTAACCAATGATTGAAGGTCCTGTTCTTTCTGCTTTTCTTTTTGTTTTGAATCGTATTCATTTCATGAGAAATGAAATATATGTACAAGCAAATTTTTAATCTCTTTCGTTTATTCAATGTTCCATAAACTTCCCTTTTTATTATTTAGAACACAATAAAAGTAATCTTTTGTTTTCTAATAACAGACAGTGGAATTAAAGGTTAATATGCATTGCAATGGTTGCGCTAGGAAGGTTCAAAAGCACATTTCAAAGATGGAAGGTATGGTCCCCTAAAGAGATTATGTTTTTTTTTTTACCCCTCATCTTGAATTTCTTTTTCTATCTCCAAAAAATTAATATAATATATTTGTTTGAAATAGTAGGGTAGACCCTATTAAGAGAAACTTATTAAAAAAATCTTTTTAAGGTTTACACAGATGGATAATATAATAAGTTATTTCAAAATAGTCCTTTTTTCTTACTTCTGTTTCCTTCTGTTCAGTTTATTTAGCAAACTATTGCCAAAAACAATAATAGTAATAATAAGAAGTTTAACAAACCAGAGCCTACTAGTTTCTTTTCTATTGCTTTTCAGACTTACCTATTTAGTACCATCTTTGCCCTTTTTGTGTACTTGATCTTGTTGATAGTGCTTTAACAGTAATATTAGGTTGGTAGTACAGTAAAGTTGGTTGCTATTTATTTTTGGTTAGTTTACTTTCCTATTCAACTTTATTTTATTTTAAAGCTTGTAGATTGATTTCAATTTTTTCTTTAAATACATATGTTGGTAGGTAATCACCAACCGACCTAATTAAAAAAAAAACACAATATAGGATTATATCTAGAAACAGAGAAACATAAATTAAGAGACTTTCAATTTAATTAGTTTAAGCCCAAATTTTATTAGAATGAAAAAAATCTCTACGTTTCTAAAATAATCATATGGTAGAATTTACACTGGATTTTTTGTTTTAGTAAATGCAATAATTCTATAAAAAAGAATGAATGAAAAATGCCCTCCTGTAAATCATGACAGCACAGCAAATTATCAATAAATTTTTAAGATACAAATATTTGGTTTTATTCTTGGGCTTTGAAGTTACCTTTGCTTTGTTCCAACGAGGCCCATGTCCACATGATCCAAGTTTATCCATTTTCTCTGACAATATACAATTTTTTTTTTTCAAATGGCATTCTTACAGTCTTTTTTTTTTTTTTTTTTTTTTTTCATAATCATAGTTAACTTACAAGAAAGTAGAGTTTAAAGCTCAACTAAAAAAAATTCATAAAGCACTAACTAACGCAGAGCAAAACACAAAGGCTCTCGCTCTGCGTTTAACAAGCCGCCAAAATACAATTATAGTAAAACAACAAGCTAATACTAAGCCACATATGATAGAGCTGAGGTAGAGTAAGGATCCTAAATTTGAATCTATACAAAAAGCACTGTTCTTCTTCATATCAAGTTAAGCTGGAGAACCAGCATCCCTCTGTAGCAGAATAGGTTCCTGATTTTTTATTTAAAAAAAATACACTAAATAAATTATCGGAAAAGAGAGATGGAATTTTTTCAATGCACTAGCATTAACTCAAGCATTAATTTTAAAACAGTTAAAATTTGTAATAATGATACTACATTCATCCAATTATTTATGAACCTTGATCAATGTCTTTAATTCATAACATAAATGGTTGGATTGCTTTTTCTGCACATGATTTTACTATATTAGTTAAAAACAAAATACTCTATCTGTTTCTTTCTGTACATCTGAATTTTATAATTACTATAAATAAAAAAAAATTTCTTTCTATGAGTTAATTTAAAATATTTTGAAAATAAAAAATTTGGAAAAATGTATCTGAACTCTGTAAGTAGTACATCTAACTTTATCGGGTTGTGAGAAGCTTTCTTTTTTGCATGATTACTTGACTTGTGACTTGTGAGTTCCAATCACGTGTTCAGTTTACCCGAGAGTACACTATATGTTTTTTTTTTTTGAGAGAGAGTACACTATTTGTTCACAAGCACATTTTTTGAGGAATCATTTTTAATATTTAGTTTTTTATTTAGGAAAAAGGAAATATTTAGTTGCTATTGTCATTTGGAATGGAATGCATTGAATTTTAGTTTATCAAACATTTGACAAAGTAAAAAAAAATCATCGAATTTTTGAAAATTATTATTAATTTTAGCTTAACAAACATTTGACAAAGTAAAAAATTCATCACTTTTTGAACATTTATGTATTGATATAGAAATTTTTTTCAATTTGTGAGTTTCGAATACATGATTTCTCACATAGGAGTTGTGTATTTGCCACTGAATCAAAAATTTTATACTCAATAATTATTATATATATTTTAATAAATTTTATACTATCTGCATTTAAGACATTTCAGTTTTACTTCTCAATGTTTTTCAGTAAGATTTCTCTACAATTATTAATTACAATCCGACGTGATACCTTTAAACGCTATACCTTTTAATGTTAATTTACTACATTCTTGTAAGTGTAAGTGTTATTGCCAATGAAGTATTTATAATTGGTATATATGTTTTATGGTGATGCTCTTAAATTAGGCATGTTATGAACAAATAATCTAGGTCTTAATATATTGGAGCAATATATGAAGTTGAAGTTTAAACATGTAAATAATAAGAAGAGGGATTACTTGATAATGGTTATTTTGACAGTCTTGATGATGAATTTTAAAAAATTATCAAATAAAAAAATGAAAAGTAATATTATAGATATATTAGTTCATATATGTGAATAGCCTAACAATCAAATTTAATGTAATTTTAGTACTGTTAGAAATGCATCAAAGTGAAATTTGTATTAATTTTATCTTTCTAAGATAATATATATGATTAACATAGAAATGTTCATAATTTCAGATTTTAAATTTAAGTTTTAGATTTTACGATTGACAAATGGTATAAAAAAAAAAAATGCATTTGACTGATCCCCTCAATTTTCAATGTATACATATTCGTCGAAAGCAATGGATTGTTTAATAAATAACGGTATTGTATAAGAGAATGATTTTGATTTTTTTTTTTTGTCATATATTTTTCATGGAAATGTAGGGGTGACATCATTTGAGGTGGATTTGGAGAGCAAGAAGGTGGTAGTGATTGGAGACATTACACCATTTGAGGTGCTCCAGAGCATTTCCAAGGTCAAACTTGCTGAGTTGTGGGTCCCACCTGTATAATTCTTAATTCATATGAAACGTCATGCATCAATCATGATATTTTGGCTCTATATAAATTACTGAGAGCCATGACAGCATCTGACAGAACTGTGACATTATTTTCATATATTTTTTTTCTCCATATTTTTTAATGGAAAGTCTTTGTATGAAATGACCTCATGTCAAATCCATCTTTTATTTCTTTGACTTGTTGCGCTCGGTTCTATATAATTGAAGTAGCATCAGCATTATTAATATTTGAGATTTACATTTATAACATCTCATGTTGCATTATAAATTCATAATATGGGTTGTATTTTTTTTTCTTTCCAATTTTATAATTTTGTAATACTAGAATGCTATATTTGGAGGAAGATAATAATTACATAATGAATTGGCCATGATTTGTTATTAGTTTTTTGTTTACCACCCTTTAATTCGAATCTTTAATTTGTTTGGATATAACTTCAAAAATGTTCGAATAGTAGTTGTATTGGCCGGATTATGGTGTTATTATTTTTAAATATATTTTATTTCTATTGTACAAGATTTATGAAATCACTATCAAATTCTCAATCGTGCAAGACTTGTGAAATCCCTATTAAAATAATTTGATCTTGTCGTTTTTTAGAACACGACTATAAAAACAGTAGACCATATCATCAGAATATCTAGCATTGCTCAAAATTTTGTATGACCACAGTCATCTCCATCAAAGATGTTACTGGTAAAGATCACAATCAGAGATAGCAAAGATTGAAGGAAAATGCTAATATGTTACGCGTAGCATAGAGGGTCTCCGTGCAACGGCTTAATATTTGAGTTTTTAAAAATCTAACGGTCGATCCGAACCATTCAACATGATCTCCATATGAATATGTACATGCAAACCAAATTTTACATTTTTTAGAATTTTTTTACTATTTTTTTAGATAGGTAGAAAATCACTTGATTTGAATTTTCAGAACCATTCAGATCAAGTGATTTTCTACCTATCTAAAAAATAGTAAAAAAATTCTAAAAAATATAAAATTTTGTTTGCAGGTACATATTTATATGAAGATTATGTTGAACATTTCGGACCGACCGTTAGGATTTTGAAAACTCAAATATTGAGCCATTGCACGGAGGCCCTCTATGCTGCGCGTAGCACTGTAGCCAGCTCCAAGATTGAATATGTAATTAATAAGAAAAAGAGTGAATCAAAGAGTTATAAAATAAAGAGAGGTTAAGACAGATTTTCAGTTTGCTTTAGTTTGCAAATATAGTAAATGGAGGTTTTAAATAAATATATTAAAATAAAAAATAAAAAATTTCGAATTTAATTTTCAATATGATTTTTCTTACGTCTCAAATTGGACATAATTTTTCGTCAATTGTATGATCTAAGTACTTATTTTTGGTGATGCATGGTACCCGTAGCGGTACTATATGACCATTAGATGATGATATTTTCTTTGAATAAAGTTGGGAAGTTGAGAGTTAACTTATTTAATTGTTTTAATATCGCAAATAATCTCTATTTGAGTTTTGAATATGTGTTCTCTTACATGAAAAATATGAAAATCATTATGTTTGACGTTAGATTAAAGGCTAGTTCTTTACTAGATACTAAAATTAGTAGATAATTAGTATTTTTGAAGTTTGGCTTTACACTATTGTTTTGAGAGTTGAATTACGCTTAAGCTCAACAAGTTTCTTAGTGAAATTAATTTCAAAATATATTATAATGATTTTAAATAATGAATCCAAACTGTTCAAACTCATCTACTTCATAAGTTATGCATTTACAAACAAAATTTATAAATTGTCAAATTGATTTAGCATGAAGTTAGGCGGTAAGCAAATTTATTGTATTCATTTTACATTATTTTTTTACCGCTTGAATTTATACTAAACTAATTTGAAAATTTATAAATTTTGTATTTAAACACATTATTCGTAAAATAGATCGATTTTGATATTAAGCTTATCAAGCCTTTGATAACTTTATTTAAAATCATACTAGTTTTACTCTTGTTTTGGTTTCGGTACTATTTTGTAGTAGAGACTGTCAGTTAAGAGGTAAATATTGTCTGCTATTTAAAAAGAAAAAGAAAATTGTTGTAGATGAACAAACCTATTTCTCTATGGTTAATTGGTTATGCATGTAATATTGCGTATATAAATTAACAAGCAAAATATCAACTTGAGTCTCTGATTTTTCTTTTCTTTTTCCAATGGTGATTTTAGTTAGGCCTTAAAGGCCTTTTATCCAGCACTTTTCAACCCATATTTTCCAATTTCATTTTCAAACAGATGGTAGATTGATTCTAAAAAAAATAGAAAATGATTGCCCCATACTTCTGGGATACTAAATCTAGGGATAAAAACGGAGCGGATCATGCTGATGCTAAATCCGTATTCCTTTTTTAATGAGCGGATACGAACACCATTACCGATAGTAAACGAATATTAAAATACAAAATTAAATCTGTTTTAAATAGATACAAATGCAAAACAGATAATCTATGAATACAGATTCAAATACGGATACAAAATAAATAATTATCAGATAATTGATTCATATGAATTTTAATATACAAATATTAATTAAAAAATTAAGAAGAATAAAACAGAAAATAAATAAAAAAGTAAAATGGAAAAGAAAGCTGTTTATATATTTGATCAACTTTAATTGGTTATTATTTAATTTTTTACGTGCTGTGTCGTGACTAAAATATCAAGAGGTGGTTACGACACGTGAATGTTAACGCCAGGTGAGTCACGTCGTGTCCAAACTTGTCACGACCAAACGTGTCCTGTGTGACTCGTATGTCCGTTTAATAAGAATTTAAGTTAATTTATTGAATATTCATCATTCAATCAATATCTAATTGTTTTAATTACAACGTGACTCGTATGACTAGATATTTCATGTGCCGTGTCAAAGTTTCAAAAAATGATCACAACATATAATTAACATACGTATTGTATCGTTCATGTCACGTAAGTCACATCGCACTCAAACTTGTTGTTACCAAATGTGCCCCATGTGACTTGTATGACCGTTTAATTAGAATTTAAATTAATTTATTCAAGATTTAAGATTTATCATTTAATCAATATCTAATAATTCTAATTACAATGTAACTCACGTGACTACGTACTGTATCGTAATTAGATATTTCACGTGCCGTGTTAAAATTTCAAAAAATGATCACCATATATAATTAACATACGTACTGTACCGTTTCCTACTGTAATTTTGCCATTTTTTTCACTCTACGTGTCGCGTGTAGACGGTGTAGTATCCTATTTTTTACGTCTTAACCATGTGCTAACGAAAATTCGATGTGAAATGAAATCCCGTGTGTGACAATTACGTCCATAGAAATCTGTATGGTTGACGATAATCAGATCGTCCAATCCGTAATGAACGGGTAAGATCTGCTGACATCATCCCAGGAAATGATTATATTACATATGGACAAAAAGGACTCCACGTAAGTACGGAATTCGTATCCTCTGAGATATCTCAATCTTTGCGTGACCTTATGGAAAATCCCAACAATTTAAATACGTTATACACGAATCTAAAAGCACACATAATACTGACCCCTATATCACCCCCGAATAAACACCGGACACGTCGGTCACGCAAAAGTTGAGATATCTTAGAGGATACGAACTCTCAGCACGTAACAACGAAAAGTCGACCTTACAATTACATCAGTCATCTATCATGAAATTTTTCATCCTCTTTAATATCTCAGAAATTGACTCGTCAAAAAAATTGGAAAAGAAAAATGTTGCAAAAAATCCTTCCCCTTCTCTTCCTCTCCTTCCTTTCCTTCCTCTCTCTCGCTCTCCGTGCCACCTCGTCAAACCCTAACCCTAGCCTCACCGCCTATGACGAACTTAATCGTACCGGATTCCCCATCGGGCTCCTTCCTTCGGGCGTACTCTCCTACTCCCTGAACCTCACCACCGGTGACTTCGCCGTGGACCTCGCAGACCACTGCCGTGTCTTGTTGCCTCCTGATAACTACCTCGCTGTCTACTCCAAGCGCGTAACGGGTCAACTGGTTGATAGGAAGATATCGGGTCTGGATGGAATACGTGTCCGGGCGTTCTTCAGGTGGTGGTCCATTACTACGATCCGATCCACTGGAGACGATCTAGTTTTCGATGTAGGAGTTACTTCTGCCAAATATCCGGCAAAGAATTTCTATGAAACCCTTGATTGTCAGGGGTCAAATGGTAAAAAGGCGTCATCTTGAGGTTAGTTTTGCAAATTGCTTTGGCTCTTCTCGAATCTGGATCTAGCTGGCAGCTGGTTTCTTACTTTGTATGGATGGGTAAATAGTTGACCAAAGTTAAGATGGTAAAGTTATTGACAGTCCTGTTTTTGCTGGAGACAGCGCACAGTCAATATAGTTAAAATAAAAAAATAAAAAAACACATGCGCTGCGTGAAGCCAAAAGAGGGCTGCCAATATGTTTACCGAGGATAATTTCTGACGGTTTTCTTGCGCACCACCAGATAAAAGCCAACTAAAATACGGATTATTGTAATATTTTTAATTAATTTGAGCTAGTACAAAGTAGGACCTCACTGAAATTGGCACTCTGTTAAGAGTTTGTAAAAGTTGCACAGTAGTACAGTACCAAGATAAAGTAAAACTTATTAAACTATAGACAGTACCACACTGATACACAAGCAAAATCCTGGTAATTCAGTTTTTCGATTATGTGCATGAGATTAAACATTGTATTTATTCAAAAATCGTGGTGATAAATTCTTTTTCATTCTTATAGGTATGATAGCTGTTTGTCTGGTAAGCAGTATTTGAAGCTTTGTAATTTGATATTAAATTATGTAATATATTATTCTGCAAGTTGTGGTGACACTCACTCCTTTTGTTATTTTTATCATAATTGCACACGCTCAGTTTTTAATATTTTAAATGTAGTTTGAATTTTTAGTGGTAATTATATCTCTATGGCTGTATTTGTACATGTAATCAAGGTTTATGCTCAGTTAATTTGCAATCAGACATATTAATGAAATAGAGAAAACAGTAAACAAGACAGGACTAGTATTTTTGTTATATGTGCCCAGTGACTGTTGCCTTTCCCATTACAGCATGATGCTGTTGTTTTTTTTGGGTATTTGGAAGTAGTTAACCATAGCCAGCAGGTTAGGAGTTTTGCATTTTGTTAGCTCTTAACACAACTATGTAACCTAAAACTTTTTTTCGTTTAATGGAAACCGGGCCCCGGCCTTTTTAATAAATAAAAAAAAGGTAAACAAGACGGGGAAAATAGAGAAAGCAGTAGACAAGCAATCTAATTATTGTTCTTGTTACAGAAATGATTGAATTAGATCAGCAAGCTAATATTCTGTGGATTCAGGTTTTCTTGGATTAGAGATGGCACAGTAATTTTTGAATGCAATGTTTTCATATCTGATCACTATATTAAACATTTTGCACTTTGTACCAGTAACATACAGGAGTGGTACCGTGATAATACTGCTAAGAGCCGGAAAGATAAGTACAAACGCACAATCATACAAATTGCAGAGCTGTCTCATATGATTTGACCATAAGCTAGAAAAGATGAAGGCCTACGGGTATTTGATAAAAAAAAAAGGTGAAAAAAATAATAACCTACTTTTGCATAAATGAGAAAAATACATCATATGGCCCGGTCAGCAAGAGTGAAATAGAAAAATAGAATGAAAAAATGATTCTATTCCTATCTAACAAGAGAGGTGAGTGGAATTGGAAAATTGAGAATAGTAAAATTGAATTTGAACTTTTGCACTCAAATTTTTGTTTTTATATTTAGGTCCCTCCTTTATTCTTCCATAAGCTAATTCCTTATTTCACATAAAAGATGAAATAGAGGAATTAATATTTAAATAGTGAGAAATTGAAGTCTATTCCAAATTTTACTTTTCCTCACTTTTTTTTTTTTTCCTATTTCAATGATTTGCCGAAGAGGTCCGTGAAGTTTACAGATAGAGCGTAGGGAGAATTAGTAGAAGAAAAGTAGTGTACATATGCATCTGAAGGGGCCTATATTCAACAATACTTTCCTCTGGATTGGGCTGGGCTTTAAGGTAATGTAACAGCCCATTTTCGTACCCCTCCCTCAATCGACGGCTGGAAATCGAAACTCCTACTGCCACATAATAAACGCTTCCCATGTCTCTTACGACACTGTTCTTCTAATAATTCGTATAATAGACTCCTGTACAGAGGAATATACTTATTCAAAAACCCGCTACACGAGTTGACACAACGAATGAAGAGCGGAGGTTGTTATCGTCTTATAACTGAGCTTGTGAGATCATAGCGATGAAGAACTAGCGGTTGAGAGAGAAGCTAATTCTAGCTTTCCCTCCTCACTCCTTACTCAATTTTTCCTCCTTTGCGATTCTTTCTTTCTTCTTTCTTTTCTCGCTCACTTGTTACAGGAAAAATAAAGAATAAAGGAATGCAATCTCTTTACTCTGCTCCCAGCTTCAGGTTACCCATCCCAATACTTCGTTCAATTTATGGTACACTTGTCTCTTTTTTCTCTTTCAATTTTTCTGTATTTTAGTTCTTTTCTTATTCCACACATAGGCTATATCATTGTTATTGTTATCATTGTTTTTTTTCTTCTAATTTAGGAACTTTTCCTCGTGAAAACGCTTTCTGCAACCAAACATGCATTCGTGCGAATTTGCAAAGTGTAAATTTGAATTCTGGCCGAGTAAGAGCTACTTCAGCTAGTGGTAATTTCTCTTTCTATATTTGGTTTATCCCTTTATCTAATAGCTCGTGTCTCATGAGAGTATGAATCCTCTCTACTCTGGTATATGGCGGATTATCAGTAATTTTGGGACCCACTAAAGACGTGGGACCCATCTGATATATATATATATATATATATAGGACTTGGCTACGGTGCTATGGGTAGCTAAGAGATATCCCGTGCTACGGCTCAATATTTGACTTTTCAGAATCCTAATGGTCGATCCAAACCGTTCATCTTGTTCTCCATATTAATATGTGCTTGGAGACCGAATTTCACATGTTTTGAAAATTTTTTACTATTTTTTTAGATTTATTGAAAATCGCTGTTTTTTAGACAAATCTGGACCATAAAAAACAGCGATATTCAATAAACCTAAAAAAATAGTAAAAAATTTCCAAAAAATGTAAAATTTGGTTTGCAAACACATATTAATATGGAGAATAAGATGAACGGTTTGGATCGACTATTAAGATTTTGAAAAGTCGAATATTGAGCCGTAGCACGGGAGGCCTCTTAGCTACCCATAGCATATTAGCCAAATCCTATATATATATATATATATATATATATATATATATATATTGGGGTCAAATGTGAATGGAATCATGTATATTATTTTTTTCTACTACAAATGGGAGTCAATTTCACACTATCCATAATATTTTAGTTTAAACTATATTAAAAATAGAGTATAAATACAAAAAATTTGAAAATGAATCATCGAACGTGGATTTGCCCACATATATATATATAGAGTGTGATTGATATACATTCGGTAGCACTTCGGTCGAAGTGCTACCGATTCATTTTCTGATTTTGAAAGTTCAAATGATCGATCCAAACTGTTAGATGTCATCTCCATATTAAAATGTGCTTGGAGACCAAATTTTACATTTTTTGAAATTTTTTTACTATTTATTAAGCCACTTTGAAAATTGCTGATCCAATGGTGGCTTATTAAACAGTAAAAATCAGAAGCTACCGTTGGATCAGCGATTTTCAAAGTGGCTTAATAAATAGTAAAAAAATTCCAAAAAATGTAAAATTTGGTCTCCAAATTTTAATATGGAGATGACATCTAACGGCTTGGATCGATTATTTGAACTTTAAAAATCAGAAAATGAATCGGTAGTGAAGTGCTACCGAATGCATATTAGTCACTCTCTCTCTCTCTCTCTTTCTCTCTCTCTCTCTCTCTCTCTCTCTATATATATATATATATATATATATAATTTTACAATTTCTCTTTTTGGTTTATTAGGAACAAATGAAGTTTCTATATCTGTCAAGCTAGTTTTAATTTTGCATTTCATTCCAGCTGATGCATCTACAATGTCAGTAGAGATGGCAAAAAGAGATGTTTTAGTGGCCCTGTCACAAATTATTGATCCTGATTTTGGTACTGACATTGTATCGTGTGGCTTCGTGAAGGATCTAGAAATCAACGAAACTAGAGAAGAGGTATTAAATTAAAATTATCATGCCAAAACAAACTTTTGTATAAACTTAAAATCACTGTGAACTATTATCTCTTAATATTGCTTTTCTAGAATTTCAGGTTTCTTTTCGATTAGAGCTTACCACACCAGCATGCCCCATCAAGGATATGGTACCCACTACTAAATTCCTGAAAACATAATTATTAACTACATAATATGCAATTTTGCAAAAGTACCGGTGGTTTGGGTACTTAACAAATATGATCCAGGATATGTTTTTATTGACTTTTAGGGGGGCAGCTGTTATCTGCTCTTTAACTATATGAACGAACCAAAAAGGGAAAAATGGTAAGAGCTGAGAATGTGTCTGTGTTTTTGTAATTTTATCTTTATTTAATACCTTTTATGATAGTTTGAAGAAAAAGCAAATGAAGTGGTGGCAGCACTTCCTTGGGTCAAAAAAGTAAATGTGACCATGTCAGCACAACCTGCTAAACCTGTATTTGCTGGTGAACTGCCCAAAGGATTACAGAACATCTCCAATATAATTGCTGTATCAAGTTGTAAGGTAAAGATTTCTACTCAATCTATACTATATTTTTTTTAATTTGACCTATGGACTCTAGCATTATGAACTCCAGAAAGCAAATATTGATGTTTCCCTTTAAAGAAAAAATTTCTAGAATTTGGTACCGAGGGATATATTCATCTGAAAATAGGGAAAATATTCATTTGAAGATAGATACCATGAAAATATCTACTTTTCCAAGGGATATATTCATCTGAAAAATACCAAGTTTATTATTTGGTAAATTACAAAATTGAAACTCAGACAGTTGAATTTCCAAACAAATCGCCTTTTCAGTTATATAACTCCTATTTTGTTAATTAAAGTAAAAAGTAAATGAACATTTCTTACAGGGGGGTGTTGGTAAATCTACTGTGGCCGTTAACCTGGCCTACACGCTAGCTGGCATGGGGGCAAGAGTTGGAATTTTCGATGCAGATGTTTTTGGGCCAAGTCTACCTACAATGGTTTCTCCTGAAAACCGGTTACTTGAAATGGTACACCTTTTCTCAAATTTTAGTGCCATAATTAGAGAACAACACCTAACCTAGTGGCTAAGGCATTGACCCTCATCCCATGCACACAAAAAAAAAAAAAAAAAAAAAAAATGGTAATAAGATCAAGTTCCAAAATATCTTTAAATTTTCTAATGGTGTTGAAACAGCTTTAATCTTTCAGAACCCAGAGACAAGAAGCATATTGCCGACTGAGTACCTAGGGGTAAAATTGGTATCTTTTGGGTTTGCTGGTCAGGGCCGTGCAATCATGCGTGGGCCCATGGTATCAGGTGTTGTCAATCAGCTACTCACCACAGCCGAATGGTAAATTCAACTTGATCAATTAGAACTTGTCATTTGCATCCATCAGATTTCATATGAAGTGTATTAATCTTAGGTGCCTATACGATACCAATACAACCTTATTTTTTAGTTGTAAGTCTTAGAACAGCACAATCCCAATGTTTCAGTCAAGTTAGGCCTCAGAAGTTTAGTTCAAATTTAGATAAACATCAAGAAAAAAATGATCCAGCAGATTATAATCCAGCCTGTACCAAATTAAAAGTTTGACAATTAAGGAATATGCATCTAATATGTTAAATTTTGTCCTTGATATAGATAGCTTCTAGTAACTTCCAGACAATATTATGGATATCAAGAAATCACTAACATGTGACTGTTCCTCTTGTGTACATGTTTTCTTCTTAAATTTTTGTTCAAATTGTAATTTTCACTAATTTAGTGGTTAAATTGTAAATACAGGGGAGAACTAGACTATCTTGTCATTGACATGCCACCTGGAACTGGTGACATTCATTTAACATTATGCCAGGTTATTCTACCTAATATCACACATAATAATATCTTAATTGCAAGAGAATATAAAATGTACGGCATTTAACATTTTATTCTTCTTTTGCTTTTTGATAAAAAAAATAGGTAGCTCCACTAACAGCAGCAGTGATTGTCACCACCCCTCAAAAGCTCTCTTTCATTGATGTCGCAAAAGGTGTACGCATGTTCTCCAAGCTTAAGGTCTATTATCTAGGTTTTATCCTTTAAGCTGTTAGTTTAGTACTTAAACTTTCTTCTTTAAGGCTATGTTTGGTTGTGGAGTAAGAGGTGCAGTAAATCCCTTACCTCATACTTACTCCATACTTAAGTAGTCAAACGAAGAGTAAAATAGAAGTAAGTTACTCCACACTTAAGAGCTCACTGTCATAGATTGAGGTATTTCTCAACATATTACTCTTTTAGGTGGATTAATTTAAGCTATAATTAAGCTACCCAACAAGGTGTAAAATATGATGAGTAAGATGAAGTAAGCAATTTCATCCTCGTTAATTTTACTCCACAACCAAACATGACTTGGAAGTTTTTTAATTTTTCTCATGATATCGTGTAGGTGCCATGCATAGCTGTAGTAGAGAACATGTGCTACTTTGATGCAGATGGGAAACGTTACTTCCCTTTTGGAAAAGGTTCAGGAACTCAGGCATGTGATGCTTTTAGTATATGTTTTTGGTCTAGTTTTATGTCTCTGTGTGCAAAATTTCAAAATGTTATATACTGTCCCACTAATTGAGCAATATGCCAATACATGATCTTGTATCTTTCAATCAACATCATACATGCCCTAGAAGGCATGAGTAAATCCTCTATACCTTTCTATCTCAACATAAATTAAGGGGTATGAAGGGGGTTCTTCGGGTACTTTAGGACAAAAGATAGAGGAGAGTAGGTTGTATGTCTCATGTTGTTAGTAAAGATATACATCATATATTGAGTTTTTTTAGGATAAGGCACAATGCTTAGTTTTTTTTTATGTTTTAGTAAAACTTTTAGAATCATTTTCTGGTACTTATGTTAACTCTATTGAATAAAAAACGTTTCAGGTTGTGCAGCAATTTGGGATACCGCATCTCTTTGATCTCCCTATACGCCCAACTGTAAGTACTGTATTACAATAATATTGCATTTCTAATAAATTTTCATTTAATATGGTGAGATTTTGTTTGTTTTAAGTAAAATCAACACATCCTTTCAAAAATGAAAAGCGAAAAAAAAATCATGTTTTTGAGATGGCAGCTGTCAGCATCTGGTGATGATGGTATGCCTGAGGTGGCACGGGACCCACAAGGTGAGGTAGCAAAGACATTTCAGGATCTTGGAGTTTGTGTTGTACAACAATGTGCCAAAATACGCCAACAAGGTATCCAACTTTTGCTTCTATTTCCTAATTTTCAGAACTATGAGGATTTTCTTGCAAATGACCTTTCTCTCTTTCATCTCTGACAGTGTCAACAGCAGTCTCTTATGATAGATTGAGAAAAGTAATAAGAGTAAAAGTGCCAGATTCTGATGAAGAATTTTTCTTACATCCTGCCACTGTTAGAAGAAACGACCGTTCAGCACAAAGTGTGGTAGGTTGATTCTTTTGTCAAAAACAATCATTTGCACAATATCAGTATTTGTAACAATATATTGGTCTATTACAAAGCACTAAGGTGTCTCACTTGTACTTGAACTAGAACTTATAGAAGTTTGGTTGAGATTAAAGTCTTTTGCAAGGACTTTTAAAAAGCCCTTGAGATACAAAATAGGCAAAATAAGATGTTTTCTTTAGATGGGGATTTATTCGATAATTGATTAATTTGATAATCTTGACAATCGCAAAAATAAATTATAATTTGGTACCTGACATTTGGAACGAGATTTATATTATGTATATCATGAACGCCAAATACAATGAAATTTAATGCAAGTTTTATCGTTCATTAAATAACTTGAAATTTGCAAAGATCCAAATTTAGCAGCCTTTGATGGAAATATCAAATGACATTCAAATTCCATGAAACTTGATGCATAATTAATTTATAAGACCAACAATGACACTCAAATTTTGAACTTCTTTACTTTATTTTAAGTATATTGTAAATATTGTGGAGTTAATCCATAATGAATGGATCCAACCTTTATATTTATACTTTTTTTTTTTAAATCTGCGATAGGATGAATGGACAGGAGAACAAAAGATGCAATATGGGGATGTACCTGAAGACATTGAACCAGAAGAAATACGGGCAATGGGAAATTATGCAGTTTCTATTACCTGGCCAGATGGCTTTAGCCAGGTAAAATTTTGAAATATATATTAAGGTACTTTTGCCAAAACAAAAAAAAATTAGAACTTTACCTTATATGTTCATGCGCTATGAGCATATCTGTATTTTCTTATGTTTAGGTGTCCATATCTGCTGTTTTTCATGCATTAAAAAAAGTACCCTGTTGTTCATATCTGGTCCATTCAATCTGAAACTGATTGATCATACATACACCCATGATGTCTCATAAAAGGTTTTTAATCTAGTCCGTCCACTTTAGATCGTACGGGCAGGACATGAGAAGCAGGGTCTTGGTTTTCTAGGGAGGTTTTTAAATTGAAAAGTTGAGGCTTACACATAATTAAACCTCCATGGAGATAGATAAGTTTATTAAAATTTTTGATCATCATTCACAATAAGTTTATTACAATTTTATCGTGTAAACTTGAGAATGTTATTTTGGTTTTTCAGATAGCACCTTATGATCAATTGGAAATGATTGAGCGGCTTGTGGATGTTCCTTTACCAGCATCAGCATGAATGTAAATGGTAGTTTCTCTGATGTTGAGGTAATTTTGGATTGTTTTAGTGCTATCTCTAGTTATTTGTATATGGATTGTAAGTTAAATGAAATTTGTTTGTTTGGATTTTGGTATATTTTCTCGGTGCTTTGTTATTCTAGCAAAGAATGACAGTAATTTACACGCCGCCTCAAAAAAATTACCAGGACTATAAATAAATGCTAATATCTATCACCAGTTGTACCAAAGATAGTTCTTGACTAATCAAGCGTTGCATAGTAATCACCAAGAAGCAAATCTCATTAGGGAGATAGTAGAATACCACTAAGAGGGCATTGCAAATTGCCAGGAAATAGTTCTTTATTTCTTTATTGCTTTCTATTTTATTTCCTGTTTTTATCTTGTAACTTAAATTCAGACTTTGTAACTTTCAACACGACACCTCTGGTGTCCGATATATGAAATCTAGGGGTTCGACCTCTACATTTCTTTTTCAAAAAAAAAAATAAATGCTAATATCAAGCATATGAAGTACAATAAAAACACCCAGCAAAGTCATGAAAGATTTTACAAAACTCGTCTGCGCGCGCGGCTCTTTATTTCCCTTTCTTTTTTTATTTATTTAATTTTTTCCTTCAAAAGATGCTTCTACTGTCAGCAACTGATTATTTTATTCCATTATTGTTTAAAAGCATTTGGCTAGGGGTCAAGGGTTAAGGCACATCTCCAAATACTATTGATGTAATTACAATTAATGTAAAATACTTGTGATTTTTTTGATAATGTCTCTAATAAATAAGAATTTTGCTGATATACTAAGGTCTAAAGTTAACTCTTCACCATTAGTATTACATTTTGAATATTTTTCCCATTCATCTAGGTGCGGAACTAGAAAATTTTGATAGGGGTGAGTCGGGTGACTGAAAATTTAAATGTATAATTGTAGTTTGTGGAATTTGAATTCAAAACCTCTCAATTATAAAATAGAGCTTTAACTACTAGGTTACAACTAAACACATGTCATTTATTGAGGGTGACTAGACTATATAAAAAGTAAAAAATAAAAATAAAACTCAATTAAATTCCTATACGTATAATTAAAATTTTGAAATTATAGGGGTGGCTTAGCCACCTTTGACTAAGCCTTAAATCCGCCCCTGCATCCATCATTTAGTTAGAAATTACTATAAATCAACAATTAGAAATAGAAGTATTACAAAACCATATCACAGAAATATCAAATAAGTGGTCTGATTAATGCGACATTATTGCTATTTTTATATCAGTTAGGGATGGAGTTCAATTAAATTTATGTATCATTTTTATCATTAATTAACATAGGATTCATTTTGTGTAGTTCGATAACCCTCTTTTATCTACTCGTCAGATGGATGTGAAAAAAGTTTTAAAATTTACCAGATTTGTACAGGATTAGATTTCAATGTGTAGATTAAATTGGATGAATAAAATCACTCTTCTGGGCTAAAGACGCATGATTTAAAGTGTACCATTAGCAATTGGCGTGAAGTGCTAACATTACTATTATACTCCAATTTGAATCCCCATGGTTCCTCTACCATCCAAATTATTTTAAGATCTGTGCATGCTAAAACAACACGAATCATGAAGTGAACACACAAGAATATTGAAGTAACATGCACATATCTCAATATGATGCACATATATCAAAATTGCTTTAAGATCCGTGCGTACTAGATTAGCACAAATCTTAAAACGAACACACAATAATCTTATTGCGATGTGTGCAGATCAAACAGTAGAGGAACTCTTTAGATTCAAATTTGAGTTTAGTGAGGTGTTTTATACTTTTAATGAAGGGTAAAATAGACATTTTATAAATTTAGAATGAGTTTTAATATAAAAGACATAAAATGGGTAAATATCTAAGTTTTTGAAGTTTAGAAGGGAAAAATACATAATGTTAAATTTTAGAGAGTGAAATACGTAATTTTGAAGTTTTTGAGGTATACGTGAAATTCCCTCTTTAATATAATTAAGAATCTTTTTTTGCTATAAAGCTGGAATTTGGATAGGATAGATAAATTAATAGCATATTATAGATAATTGCTTAAGTACAACACTTTTTAGTTGAGAAAAACATTGAAACGATTTGGACATCCGAACAAGATAAAAAAAAAAAAGAGATTCCATCAGTTGCATTATGTTAGATAGCAAATTGTTTAAATTGCCACCTTATTACCCTAAAAAATAAATTGAAATGAAATCATCAAGATATTCTGTTAAGCCTATTTTTAGAATATTCCATTTTAATCCTGTTTCTGTTTCCCCGGTTCTCCCTCAATTCCAACTTCTCTAGTCATTCCTTTTACCAGAATTTATATTATTGATCACACAATTCATCCAAAATTTGACTCAAAATTCAAAACCATAAACAGATGATTAGTTTTTCATTTTTGTTATACCTTCTGAAAATTGAAATATACCAACTTGTATTATTATTTTATTCGAACAACCTCATACTTATCAGTTATCAACTAGCAAATAGCAAAGCTTGCAGGACCATGGTTGAGAAGAAGGAAGAGAGCAAGAAGAGAACTAATTTTGATTTCCTTAAACTAATTTTTTTCTCTTACAAGAGTCTTAACACAAGCAAAAATTAAACATACATAGCCCAACAGAATAACAATTTGGATCAACACATGAACAATTCAGATGGACCATGAAAGCATCCGAGACATAGTACCACCGGCTTAGCAGCCATTTTGGTAAATACATGCACCTGTTGGTTCAAGTCCTAATGCATGTATAATACTCACATCTAATCCTTGATGGAGGATTACAGTAATATGAAAAGTGAGATCAACAGGCAGATCCCACTGTCAGCCTCTTCAACTAAAATTTCTTCAGTTCCTTTTCTCTCTACCACTCGAGCTCCCTGGAAAGTTCCGTTTTCTTAAAAAAAATGAAAGAAAGAACTTTGGATATCAGTTGTACGCTTTCAATCATCTTCCCCATCTCTCCGCTCACCGGAATTATTTCTTCCTCATACACTTGTCACAGGCTCAGCCTCATATGCGCTTGAATTGAGATTAGAGAAGCTGATATTTTTGTATGTTTTTGGTAAAAATTTGTTTGTATATTTTCTAGATAAGAGAAAGAAATAAATGAAGAACAGGAGGAAGTTTTGTATTTCATTAATTGATTCTTACAAGCAGTAGCATTCGTAAATAAAAAATTTGACAGTTATTCAAGTACTACTACCACCTCTAATCCTCCGTTTATTCTACACTAGCAGCAGGCCATAAGTAAAAAGAAAAATGAAACTAAAATCTAGACTAGGTCCAAGACCCAAATTCATTATTTTTCTTCCAATGCTTAGATACATTTTCAATTTGACTTCATCTCCTCAATTATTCCAACAAGATAACAAAGAAGAGGGAAGAAATTAACTCACCAAGGCAAACAGTGTTCAATACAGAAATGGCACGACTGCTTTTCTTGAAGCAGGATACTCTTCTCCAAATTTCTCCCTATACCATCTTCTGTGTGCTCTTGCTCTCGGCCCCAAATTTGCGAATGTATAGAGAAAAAATGCAAGCGCAGCTGGTGACCAATTTAGCACAGCCCAACCCAACCACTCGGCCATCTCCCCCATGTAATTTGGACAGCTCACCACCTCAAACCAGCCCCCTTTTGGTATCTTGTACCCTCCCTTCGCCTCCTCCTTAAGCCGCACCAGCACCCGATCCGATGTAATATTAACCTTCATCCCCCAAAAGAAAATTGCAGTTCCAATGACAACCTGGGCCCATACCCAAGCTGACCAGGTGGCAGGATAAATTGCATAATGGGACAAGGATCGGGACTGCACATAGCCATTTAGAAGATTGTAAGAGAAGGCCGTCAAGGCAATGGAAAGTGGGACTGGAGAAGACGACCTACTGGAGAAGAAAAGGCGAAGAGGGTAGATGATAGTGCGGTTGGTGTAATGGAGAAGAAAGAGAGAGAAAGCAAAGAGAGCGAGGGGATGAGAGCGGAATTGGCCGAGAGGGAAGAGAAGAGAGGTGAGCCAAAGAGCAGGGCTCTCCATTAGGAACCAAGCGAGTGGGGCCGGGAGGGTGGGGCCCCATCCAGGGCGGAAATGCTTGCCGTACGGTGCTGAAAGGAACTGGAGAAGAAGGATGGTTAGAGGGGTGATGGTGTAGAGGGTGAGGAGGAGCGACTTGTAGAGGGATTCGTCCCTCGACAAATCCATTGTGCTTAATTTGTTCATGTGATAGCCTCTGCAGTTTGCTCTCTGCTGTCTGCACAAACAAGGTCTTAGGGTTTGGGCAAATAAATAGGAAAAGCCATTGTTGGTCTTTTCTTGTGATTTCAATGTATCTATAATCTATAATCTATCTATCGTTTACAAGGGGTGTCCATTTTTACAGCACCAATTTGTTGATATACAACACAATATAAATTTTGGAACGAAAATATTCCTGTACTAAATCTTTAGTTTTTCAAAAGAGCTGTGTTGTGAAAATAAAGATAGAAGTATTTTTGTCCCAAAATTTATATTGTACTGTATATCAAGGAATTGGTGCTGTAAAAATGAACACCCGTTTACAAAATGCATAAAAAGCAATTACTATCTAATCCGGGGAACAACTATCGTTTGCTAGTGCTAGTCGTTCTGGTACAAGTCGGCCAAGTCAGGTCCGAATGCCCTAAAGTAACTTAATTTTTGGGTTTTGAATTGACACAGATCGATTCGAATTCGTCGCTCGAGATTGCTACGTGATTCAAATTTATCTCTCAGGATGTGTGCATTCTACTTCGTATAAATTATCGCGAATTCAAATCGAACAATTCCAATTTAAAAAAAAAAAAAAGAGTTACTTCACTGGATCTGAACTCGTACAAGTCCCTATTCATTTGAACAATCTTTAATTTGAGCATGTAATATATATATGAGAAGCGGTCCAATTACATTATTTTTTGGTGACACTAGATTACACTCTATATTTTTATAGTTCAAACAGTTGATCCAAACCATTCAATATGATAGATATGTTAAAATGTACTTGCAGATCAAATTTTATATTTTTTTTAATTTTTTTTACTATTTATTAAGATGGTACAAAAATTCAATGGTCTGAGTATAGCAAATTTTGTTAAATACTTAATAAATAGTAAAAAAATTTTAAAAAAAATGTAAAATTTGATCTGCAAGCACATTTTAATATATACATTATGTTGAACGGGTTGGATTGACTATTTGAACATTGAAAACTTTAAAAATCGATAGTGTAATTCGGTATCACAAAAAAAGATGTAATTGGATCCTGTATATATTGTATTCAATTTGAAATTTTTTTAATTTGAGTATGTAATTGGCAGTCAATGTCTCTTGGCTCATTTTTTTTTAGAAATTAATAAAAAGAAAGAGTATACTAATTTTTTTTATTGATAGAAAGATCGATAGAATTTTTACTGATTATAAAATAAAAAAAAGTTTGGATTGAATTCTACCAATCAAAACCACCTTTTCTCTTTTTTTTTCTTTTAATTTACTCTAGTAAAATATAAAAGTATTTTATGAAAATAAATAAAGTATCTTAAAATTTAGATATAATAGAAACATTATCTATTTTTTTGAATTTTTTTAATATTTTACTAGATATCTAATAGAAGAATCCCCATCTATGCATAAGAACTAAAAAAAGATAACTAAATTTGAATTGGTAAAATTCCTACCAATTCAAACCTTTTGATTTTGAAAATTGGTAGAAATCTTACCGATCTTTTTATCAATAAAAATTTTAATGCACTCTTTCTGTTTCTTTCTCTTCCTTTTTATTAATTTCTACAAAAAAAATTCTCTTGGCTCTCTTGTGGGACCCATTTGAATTTTCAATTGTTTCTCTTGCATGCGTACAAAAAAAAATGTGGCCTGCATAATACACATTCTTACACACAATAAAACTCAAGTATAATACTTCACTGCAGAAAAGTTCAAGCCTAGTCCAGTACAATAAATGCATAGTATAATGGAGATTATACGTGAATTAATAGATAACATAAGTTAGATATATGTGATAGTATATAAGAAAAAAATCAGAACAGTAACGATACACACATAAATAATTATTTCTCACTAATTTTTTTTTTCCTAATTTTATGTTATTACAAGTAATTTTGTCAATAAATTAAGTAATTTCCATGTATAATTCTTACATTATTTAGAATTAATTAAATTGATATATTGTAATTAAGAGTTTCCAGTTGTTGATATGTATATATATTTTTTAAAATATGATAACATGCGTGCTAGATTAGAGTTTCCAGTTATTGATATTACATATATTGCTCAGCACTCTTCAACAGAAAATCGATTATAAAACTAAAGAATCGATTATATATTACGGTAATTATAATTTCCCCCTCCCTTCCATCCCCCGTTTCATTCCCGGATTATATCCTACATTAATTAACAGATTTGTAACTATTTTTAACTGTTTTTAACTAACTATTGGTCCCCAGTTATTAATTAGTGTATATTAGTGAAGGATAGACTTCCTTTTTTGAATTTTTTTGCGAGGTGAGCTTCGGAGGCGATTTTCGCGAGGCCATCTTCGCAGGCGATAAAGACAGGCGATTTCCCTGGCTATCTTCCTGGCGATCCTCTTAGGCGAACTTTCTCGACGATCTTCTCAGGCGATCCTCCCAGTCGATGTTCCCGGCATTCTTCCTAGGTGAATTTTCGAGGCGATCTTCCGAATCTTACAGGCTAATAGTCGATCTGCAATTTATATCGGTAATTTTCTCAGGGAATTCAATCTTTTTTTATCGTTTTGACAATTTTGATCATCGTTTTCAGATTTCGATTTTGACTTTTTTGAGTCATACAATTTTCAGATTTTGATTTGGACCGTGAATACTTAATTATAAAGGATGAATATAAGACACTACGAATTTGTATTTATTTTTTGAATCTTTTATTTTTGTTATGCTTTTTGAGAAATGAATACTTATATAAGTATGATGATTACTAGTATTGTTAATAATGAAAACTTTTTTTATGTTTTATATAATTCAATGGATGTGTCTTCAATATCAATACTTTGAGTGTAGTAATGAATACTTTTTATCCATGGTGTGAATATATATATGTTTTTTATGTTTTTTTTTCAGGATGAGTTTTGATCTTAATGAAGTTTGTGGAAGTGACATGTGGTTTGGAAACATTAATGTTGATATTGAAGAGGTTTATCGTGCAAGTGAAGCAGTAGTTGATAATGTTGGCAGCAATGAGGTTATTTTTGAATTGGATTTAAATGTGGAGCCTGTAGACGATGATTTAAATTTTGCTATTAATAATGGTTTACACAATGGGGTTGAAGTTGAAGTAGAGAATACTGATGAAGGTTCTGATGATAATGATGGTGATGATGAGGATCATCGTGTAAGAGAACCAGCAGTTGGAGATGAGTTCGATTTGATTGATGATGCACATTCGTATTATCAATTATATGGATATCAATCTGGATTTGGTATTTGCAAAAGGTCGAACCACAAGATTGGTAATGTAATCACTCATTATGTGTTTACATGCGCTAAGTGGCCCAAAAAAGTAACCTCGAACAATGGTCGTATGCCAATTAGGAAGAGGGGTTGTGTAGGAACTGGTTGTCCTGCTTATGTTAAATTGAAACCTTCTAACTTGGGTGGTGGATGGATAATAGTAGAATATGTTGGACATCACAACCACATTTTGCAACCCCAATCTGCATTTCTGATTTCTGGATTCCGATACATCCCTGTAAAATATCAGAATATGTTTGAGTTTAATGATGATCAGAGTTTGGGTGTTTCAATTAATATAAAATTGGCAATAAAGAGTGCTGGAGGTTACATAAGGTGCCCGTTTACTAAGAAAGATGCACGGAATCATATTGAAAAGTACAAGAAGATTAAGTTACGGGCATTTGAAGGGGATGATGCGAGTTTAATATTTCAGTTCTTCCACAACAAATCTCTGATTGATAGAAATTTCTTTTATGCACACAATCATACAAATGAAGATCGATTATGGAGTGTCTTTTGGTCTAACGGCCGAAGTCGGGTGACATACAAATATTTTCACGATGTCATTGTTATGGATGCAACTTACTTGACAAATAAGTAAGTATTTTTTATTTTGTTGGAATTTACATTATTTTATTCTTTGTATGAATACTTTATAAGTTTATTGTTTTAAATATGTCAGGTACGATATGCCGCTTGTTTTGTGGATGGTGTTAACCACCATGGACAGTCCATTATTTTAGCTTGTGCTTTGATTGGGAGGGAAACAGAGAGAGATTAGATATGATATATGTCTAAGTAATATTTTAAATATTTTAAGTTTTATATATTTGTACTAAGTTGTTCATGCTAGCTGAATACAATATTTATATATTGCAAATACTTGTGTTAACACAAATAAAAATGTTAAGTATGAAATAATGTATTCTCAGTCAGTAGTTCATTCTACCATTAGTATTTTTAGTTAGTACTATTATCTGTAGAGATGAATACTTGATTTTTTACTGATGATTATTATACATCATATATTTGTGTGCTTCACAATTAATTTTTGTCTAACAAAATATATATATATTTTTTCTAGATTTTTGGAATGTATGAATGGTGTTAAACCTAGAGGCATACTCATAGATCAATGTGGAAGCATTGAACTAGGAATTAAGCATGTATTTGGATCAGAAACTACTCATAGGTACTGCTCTTGGCATATTTTACATAAGTTACCCAATAAATTGGGAAGAAGGGATATGAAAAGTACTATATCTGCTCAAGTGAAGGAAGTTGTGTATTATTCCCAGTGTAAGGATGATTTTGAATTAAATTAGTTGAAATTGATGGAGAAAATAGGGAAGGAAGATGATGAATGGTTTACAGACGTTTTTGAAATGAGGGAGAAGTGGGTGCCTGTGTATCTTAACTCTCAATTTTAGGCTGGGATGAATACAACTCAACGTGTAGAAAGCATGAATGCTTTCTTGGATAGCTACCTGACAAGGAGAGAATGTCTAAAAGAATTTGTTGAAAGTTTCGATGAAGCTTTTAGAAATATTTGGAATAGGGAGCATAAAGCTGACCATGATTCGAAGTACCGGGCTCACAAATGTAATTCAGAACTTCCTATGAAATTTCAATTGCAAGAAAGATATACCAATGAAATTTTCCTCAAATGTCAAGAGCAGTTCATATTGTGTATGAATTTATCGTGCAATTTCATTGTAGAAGAAGATTGGGAGGCTCTTTATGTTGTTGAAGATTGTTGGGGGGAAAACTTTTCAGGTATTATATAAGAGAGTATTGAATGAAGTGTTATGTATTTGTAGGCTGTTTGAGATAATGGGTGTTTTGTGTTCACATTGCATTCAAGTTCTAAAACATAAAAAGGGCTTTTTGCATTAGTGACAAATATATTGTTGATCGTTGGAGAAAAGACATTGATCGGCATAATCTGACTATAATTGACGCTTCTCATTCGACTTTACCTGAACGGAATAGTTACATTTTTTGTTTGTTATGAATTGATGTATTTTGTTGTTAAATTGTTAAATAGTTGTATTGATTAGGATGAATAGTTTACATTCTGTTGTATATAACTTTGTTTTATATTATATTATTGCCGGCTGTATGAGTTGATGATGTCAACAAATCCAATAGTTCAAGATTTGTTAAACATTGGTAGTATTAATGATGAGTACCATAATTTGGTGTTTAATAGTTTGTTTGACTTAAGAAAAAGTATAACAGGTTTGTCAGATTTTCCTTATTTTTTGATTTTCAACATAATTTAATTAATTTGTGTTTGTTTTGTTTAATATATGAATTCAAAATTATATGGAATCAGATTATATTGGTGGTCACCAGAACGGGAATGTTAATGACAATTTTGTTGTTCGTGAAAGGCCACCTAGAGTGAGGAAGAGAACTAAATTAGCAACAACAAAAGGAAATCGACAAGTTGGAGGTACATTTTATTAATTCAGTATGAAAGATGAATATTTTGCTGTTAACCAATCAATACTTGTACCTTTTAAAAAGTTTGTTATTACAAAATTACATTTTAATACTTTATGTAGTTGAGGCAGTTATTGATGGGAATGAAAATTCTTCTACTGTTGACCAACAAAATGGTTTGTATAATATTTTGAAGTATATTTCATTTTTTTTCTGTTGTTGTTTATATTTTTATTTATTATAACTGCTATTTTTTATGTAATTATTAATTGTAGGTACACAGTATAAGAATAATATCCATCAAAATTTTGTTGATCAAGAAATAGTGTCTACAGTTGTAGATACAAGTACATCATCAGCAGTTAAAAGGAATGAAACAGATGTTCCCACTATAGTAGGTAAGAACCAAGTAATGATTTGCAATAATTTTTTGTATATTTATAATTGTAATTATACTTTTGTATGTAACAATGAATACTTTATTTGGTAATGATTTGGACTAAATCTTTTTTAGGTAGAGCAGTGCCGAATGGAAATGAAAATCCTACTTCACTTCATGAACAAAATGGTTTGTGTCTTTTACAAAATGATTTTTCAAATTTTTAATATATTTTCTTTTTATTAATAGAAAAGTACAGGAAATAGTTGGTATGAATATATATTTTTAGTTTTAACATTATACTTTATGTATGAATTAATACTTGCACATACATAACATGTTATTCTTTTGCAGGCGAGGTCGGGCATATTAGTACGAATTCATTAGTTAATTGCCCACCTTCAATTCCTTTGCTACCTCCTAAAAAGTCAAATCGGAGGGGACGTCCAAAAAAATTGCTTATAAGAGCAAAATGGATGTTGCTATAAAGGAGATAATTGAGAAATAAAAGAATATCAGGAAGAAATAAAGGAATACCATTTTGAAAAATATTATGAATATTTACATTTTTTTTTATAGAAGAACGATCTGTAAAAAAATGAAAAGTATCAAATTTTAGGGCCATTGCAGTTGAGTTGTTATTATGTGTATTGGATGAATATTTGTTTTTATCTAGATGAATACTTTGAAAGGTATGTTGAATATAATTGAAATTCATTCAAAACATGTAATAGATTTGAAAGTTTTATTGTTTTCTTATTATATGTAATATTGAACTGTTCATATTTAATCAACACTTATTCGTGATCCATATTTAAAACGCTGTTTGTTTCCCAGTCATTTATGCTCATTGAAAGGTTGTTTGTTTTTTTTTAAAAAGATATGACTAAGCGAAAAGGTGCCTTTCTAATTATAAAAGGGTCTTAAGACAAAACCAGTGGTTTGTTTTATTTTATTTTTAGAGAGTATTTAGTATTCTATGTTCTTAATGGCTAATGTAAAAGATGAACTGGTTGAAGTAGCAGAAGAACAAGAACCTATTTCTGCAATCCCTCCTATTAATGGATTCCCTCCTATTCTTGCAGCCCCTCCAATTCCTGCAATTCCTCCAGGGTACGAGAATCGTATAGGGAGGTCATGGCCATGGCCACCTTTGTCTCGTCCTCGAGGTCATCCTCCTCCTAGGTCTTACGTCCGTAGGCCACGTCACAGAGTTATAAAAGAAGAACATGCCTTAGAATAGAGAAATATTAGAACTTTAAATTTTTTCATGCAATTTGTGTTTTATTTTTGGTGGTTATAAGTTTGTAATATTTATGTATTGCTGTTTTGGTCAAGTTAATAAATAAATTTCTTTTTCTTGTTATTCTGTGTATGTTATAACAAGGGAGATTATGTAGTGAATACTTTAACAAATTAGTTGAATATTTATAGTGAAAGTAATGAATACTTATATGATTATTCTTTAAAAAATAAAATTATTCTGGTGTGAAATGTCTTTTTAAGATTTTCCTTGATACATTAATAAATATATCACCATGTTTTAATTTCAATATAAATACAATAAGGTCAGAATGAATACTTTATAGTTTTTGTAACAGTAAGAACAATATTTAAATAAACAATTTTGTAACAATAAGAAGAGATATAGTATATATTAATTAAAAAATAAATATAAAAACTTCAGTTATAAGTTGCATTATTTATAGTGAAAATGATAAATACTTATATGATTATTCTTTAAAAAATAAAATTATTCTGGTGTGAAATGCCTTTTTAAGATTTTCCTTGATACATTAATAAATATATCACCCTGTTTTAAGTTCAATATAAATACAATAAGGTCAGAATGAATGCTTTATACTCTTTGAGATAATAAGAACAATATTTAAATAAAAAATTTTGTAATAGTAAGAACAGATATAGTATATATTAATTAAAAAATAAATATAAAAACTTAAGTTATAAGTTGCATTATTTGTATGTATTATTTAAATTCAAATTGAAGAGTTTAAATATATATGTACAAATAGTAGGAACAAAAAAAAATAATATTTCATACTATAGTAAATTTCAACAAATTATTTATTTGAGACTAGAAATGATAAAAAAACTGAATAAATTTCAGACTAAAAATGAATATAATATTTCATTAAAAGTAAGTGAAACATTTCTCTACTGAAATGGAGATGATGTTTAAATTGAATGGACCGACCTCATGAAATTTGAATTATGTCTCCAAGAGTTGCACCATTTTGTTTGGTAGCGTCTTTCTATTATAACGTCCTTTTAAATTTATGAGCCTGTTCTATTTGATTTTTGGACCTTTGGGTTTTGGGACTAGTCGATCAGTAACTTCAATCAGCCGAAGTATTCACCTCACTGACTGGGTTACTTCTTTTCACAAAAATTGTCCGCATTTTTTCTTCTTCACTACGCTAGGGTTAAGTCTGCATTTCGTTAGGTTTAAGTAAAGCATTTCGTCTTTCTCTTTCACTCCACTTCACATTTTCAGTTTTTACTCTAGGTTTTCACTCCCGATCGCAAGTTACTCTTCCTCTTCACATTTTCGTTTATGTCGAGATGGTTAAAATCAGTACTTATTACTCGAGTGAAACCTAGCCATCGGTTGGAGTTGAACCACGGGGTGATCAATTTTCCGAAGTTGATTCAGTTATAGAACAACATCCACTTGATGGATCAACTGCTTTGGTCTCGACTGAACAAGGTAAATTTCTGATTTATTAGTTAGATTATCTTTATAAAATGTTGATCTGTGTGTTATGTAGTATTTATCTTCATATTTTGAGTGTTTATAGTCTTTTTAATGATGTGTAATTTTTTTTTTTATGTTGATTCCATTTTGAACTGTTGATCTGTTGATTTTTCTATTAAATAGGCATTATTGATACTTGAAATGTTCAATTTTGCAATAAGTTATGTTTCTTTATGATTTACATTTTTCAGATTTAGTATTATCTTTCATATATTTACGTATTCAACTTTATCTAATTAAGTATTAATTTTATCTGGCAAAATTAGGGATAATTTTTTAGAAGTGAAATTTTTAATTAGATATTACTATTTATATTAAATGTTGTATTTTATGTTTTTGATATGAAATAGGCATTATAATATGCAATTAGTTATGTTTATTTATTATAGACATTTTTCAGATCTGGTATTATGTTGTATACATTTATGTATTCAACTTTATTCAATTAAGTATTAGTTTTATCTATCAAATTCATGACAAATAAAGTTTATTTTTTACTTTGGACTTTGTTGCACTGCAATATTCATTGTTGTTAGTTGAATTTATTAGAAATTAGTAGTTGATACATTTTTTTTGTAATATTAGATAAACTAATATTCTCATTTATATAATGTACTAGATAAACTATTGGGAGAGCCACCGGTTGGATCTGAAGGTGGTCGACAGATTGTCCCTTACAAATCTCTGCCACCAGTTTTATTGGATAGCACAACAAATACTGTAGATGAAGATGCTGTGAAGGATTCCGAAGGTATGTTGAAATTTTGTTTTATTTAATTTCAGAGATTTGAAATATTGATTAGTAAGTATTAAAGTATTCATCTTTGTGTAATTGATGTTTTGATGAATATTTTTGACTGATAGTAATGAATATTTTGTAGTTATAATCTCAATACTTTCATTTGTTTTCATACGTATTTGATTTAGTTTGTAGTGATTAGGTTACTCTTTATTACTAAATATATTATCATGTTTTATATATATTGTTTGTTTGTCATTATTTTTTTTTATCTATAAATAGGACCAAAGGAAGCTTCCAATAGAGATCAATCTATTGAAAATGTTATTGTGAAGAATGCTTCAGGTATATTAACTATATATGTGTTACTTGGATTAGTTATATTATATTTAGTAATGATTAGTTTTTATTATAATTAACTGTAATTCTATATTTCTTTATTAGATGATTCTGATTATTCTGGTGACAAAGAACATTCAGAATATGCACATAATGAGAAATCTGCAGATAGTTCTTCAGGAGATGAAGAACATGAAACCGAAGAACATGACACCGAAACAGAAGTGGATAAAGTGGTAGTTGCTTCAGCTGTTAAACGACACCGGGAAGGCCAACTAGGGCACAAGAAAGGTTATTCAATGCTTATACTCATACAATTTTAATCTGTATGGATTTGTACTTTTTTCTATTTGGGTGAATACTATACTATGTTGAGTTGATAACATGAGTTTTTTTTTTCTTTAGGGCAAATGATTAAAAAAGCTAGGACATCTGATTCTTGTATAAAGAACAGATGTAACATTGATGTGGCTATGCAATTTTTCTACGTGGTTGTTTTGCCAAAATTAAAATCTGAGCACAAAACCCGATTAGCGGATACTCCGTTCATGCATCTGTTTGTGTTCCCACATGATGCTCACGCAAACAATCCTGTTTTACATAGTATCCTTCTACTTTGGGATGATAAGGAGGGAGCGTTCGTTTTTTCACAAAAAAAGTCTTAAGTTTACTTATCAAGAAGTTGGGATAGTTATGGGACTTGGGATTCGTGGAGAGGCGGTTGAATACAAGAAGGACAGACTAGATGATAGTTCCTTTAGGTGCTGCCATTTTCGTCGAACTGGTAGATTAAGTGTTCGGTTTGCTGGAGACTGCGATTAAAAAAACACTGGATGAAGATGCTTCTATTGATGATGTAGTTGGGCTTCTCGTGATGTACCTTTTCTCAATGGTACTATTCCCGTTAGCTTGTGGGAATGTTCCAAACCATCTGTTCCACTATGCTTCTAATATTGACAGATTGAATGAATATAATTAGGCTGAGGCAGTGCACCGTGTGCTTGTTGATAACATACCAAATAAAGCAAGCTGGTGTCATTTGAAAAGAGCTGAAGAAACAAAAGGAAAATTTCCAGCAAGTGAAGAAGAAGATGATGAAGAGGGAGAGGGAGGAGAAGAAGAAGAGGAAGGAGGTGGTGGGAAGAAGAAAAAAGAGAAGAAAGAGTCAGGCACTCTGCCTGGTTGTGCCCTTGCTCTTATTGTAAGTTAAATTAACTTAGAAATCTCTTTAATATTTTTATAATGGATACTTGCATATTATTTGTAGATGGAATTTCACTTGTTTTTACTGATTTATATGGTTTTGTTTTTAATTTTTTAGGCTTGGTTCTTTAAGCATGTAACAATTCCTCAAAATAAGAGGTTTACTTCGCACATTCCAAGATCCCTTGTCTACAAGTTAACTGTGAATTGGAGGCGTATTTCCTATCAAGCAGTATTGCGAAATGTGCAAGTTAGTGATATAAAAATTGGTGATTCAACATTGGAGGATGCTGAGGTTTTTATCAAGGCGAAGGGTTTTGTCCCCAGTGAATATTTTGACGAGATGACGAACACAGCCTTTTTGAAAAAGCCGCAGAACATGGCTATCGCGAAGTTGCTTACTGAAATGGCTCCTGTTTACTGCCTCTTCAACTTTAATGTATCAAAAGAGTTGATTAATATATCGTCACAACATAGGTTTGAAGATTTGAAGTATCTGGGTTGCCAGTTCTGTCCCCAGCATCAGAACATAAATTTTTGGCACAAGTGTGTAATTCTGAAAGACGTTATAGGATCAACAAGCAGTTATTCAAACTACGTATGAAAACTTTGTTTTAATTTACTTATTTTTAGTTAGTTTTTATTTTATACAAGTTATATTGTATGTAACGTGGTATTATTTTTTTTTATTACAGCTGGCAAAAAAGTGGAAAAGACAGAGAATGGTATTTTTAATGAAGATAAGAAGAGGAAGATGAGGAAGGACAAGAAAAATGCAAAGTGTAAGATTTATAAAATATTTGAAGATGAATATTTCTTTTGTAGGGATCAATACTTGACATAAATATTCATGTCATAAATATTTGAAGATGAATATTTCTTTTGTAGGGATCAATACTTGACATAAATATTCATGTCATAAATATTTGAAGATGAATATTCCTTTTTTTAGCAAGTATGTTGTAATTATTTGTTAAACAAGTGTTAATTTTCCAGCTGCAAAAGATGAGTTTGAAAAAGTTGATGTTTGAAAAGCAAAAGTTGAATTACCAGTTGCAAAAGATGTTATAAAATCTGAAGCTGGTCCTGCAAAAGTTGGTAAGATTTTTTGCTCTTTAATTTTTAAGTAAGCAAAGGTACTATATTAATTTAGTTGTGAATAATTGTATTCACAGTTGTGAATACTATATTATTTTTTTGATGTATGATTTTTTTTTATGTAGCCGTTGCTGTTAGGACCAGGACTTTTGCAAAAGATGGTATACCATCTGAACCTTGTCCTGCAGGAGTTGGTAATATTTTCATATTTTAACTACTTTTAGTAAATTAATGTACTATTTTATATTTCAATAAATAATATCAGTCACAGTAATGAATACTTTTTTTTCGATGGCATATATTACTTCTGATTTAATTTGTGTTTTTATGTAGCTGTTGGTATTAGGACCAAGAGTTCTAGTGGCATTCTACCGACTCCTCCTGTTGGTGTTAGTCAATTGAAAGAGAGTTTTATTTGGACATAAATCAACACCAACACCGTCTATTGAAAAAGAACCACTTGTCAAGAAACTGAACAAATCAGAACGTACAGAGAGAGTGTTATTTTCAGATAAGTTAACAGCAACACTGTCTGTTGGAAAACTTCCACTTATCAAAGATACGAAGAAAGGAAGAAAATAGTATAACGAAGAGAATGTTGAAAAAAAAACACCTGAAAAAGAGAAATATGAAACACAACCTCATTCTCAAGAAGGTAATGATGAGGATGAAGAGGATATACATAGATTTACAACAGATGAAAATGATGAGTTGGATCCTGTCCTTCAGAAAATTGTTGATTGAGTTGCAGCTGAAAGCCGTGAGAGACAGAGGCAACTAAATGATGAAGGTATGAATACTTTTATTTGTGTTTGTCAATACAATATTTGAATTAGATTTATACTTTTACCTTTTTCTTTGTTGTCTAGTTTTCTCAAAAACCTATGTGAGTTTGGAAAGAATCTTATTCCCTAGGACAAGAAGACGAGTGAAACAGAATTACAATTACAGAAGGAAGAAGATGCAAATCAAGCTATACTAAAAGAAGGTAAGAATACATTTTTTTGTCAATTTTTTCATTTTAAATTTAATTGAATAGTCAGTTTTCTAATTTTAATAAATGAATACTATTTTCATACATTGTTCATATTTTTTGTATTGGTTGTTAAATGTTATTGTTGTTAATCATATATTCTTTTTTTTTGTATTATTTGTAGTGGATAAGAATTCCAAGAATGAAGAAGGGAAAGAACAAATTTTTAATCTGGCTGAAATGGATGGTCCTTCGTTTGAACTTGAGTTGAGTTTTACAGCTGAAGAAAATTTGGTGAAGGGTGAGGTTAGCAAAGAAGAAGACAAAGTGGATAACGAAAAAACCCCTCTAATGAAGGCTGAGGTTAGCAAAGAAGAAGAGAAAGTGGATAGTGGAAAAACCTCTCCAAAGAAGGCTGAGGTTACCAAAGATGAAGAGAAAGTGGTTAAACAAAAAACCCCTCCGAAAGCACGAGCAAAGTTGAAGTATGAAAGGAGAGTTCTTGCGAGAAGAGGCCTACCACCCACTGGCAAAACTTCAATGAAGGAGACTGAAAGCCAAGTTATTGTCATCAGCTCCCAGGAGCAGGAGAAACCTCAACCAAAAACGAAAGGACAAATTAGAAAGAGGGGTAGGGAACCAGAACAGAGAAGATATAGTACAAGAGGAAATTGTGATGTTAAACCATCTTTGAAAGGAACTCCTTTTATTCATGAGGCTGCGAAAATTCGGGTACAATTCACTGAATTTTTGTCTGTGATTAATATGAAGTACAACGAAGAATTTAATGAGTTTGATTACATTCCTTTCAAGTTGAACCACCCTGACTGGAACTTTGATTCTGATAGTATTTTTGTGGATTCAACATTTGTGAACTATTCTAGCAAAGTTCCACTGCCAGTCTAGAAGTGGACTTATAGCCATAGAGATTTAGTAAGTGATGAAGTGAGCAATGTTCTAGATTGCTGGGTTAAAAAGTATTTCCAGGAAGAAGTTGGTGATAATGATTACTCCTTCAACAACACACAGACTGGGTTATTTATGACCATTGACCAATTCAGAGATCTCGTTTTCTGTCAGAACACTGTTGGATCGGAGGTATATGTTTTATTTATGTTTGTTTATATTGTCAAATGTAGTTGAATACTATATATTATACAGATTGGTACTTGATAGGTGATGTTGTATACTTCATAAAGGATGATGAATAATTTGTTCATTGTTCAGGTTGTTGATATTTCTTTGTTTATCATGCAAAAAGAGTCTTCAGTGGATCAAGAATGGTTCTACTTATATAATGATGTGCTTGTAAGTATATAATTTTATTTAAATTTTAATTAATTTGTTGGCACTGTGTCATTTTTATCTATTGTAATTTTGTAGGAATTGGCACCATTCAATGACATAGAATTAGTGTATTGTCGTCAGAGGGAGTTGTTTTCCCCCCAATTTCTAAATGCAAGGTGGCTATTTGTTCCATTGATTAGAAAAGATCACTGGATTTTGGCTGTGTTCGACTTAAGGAATGAAACAATCCACATGTATAATTCTATGCCTCGTTCAACGAATGCAATGTACGTGCAGCCTCAAATTCAGTTTGTTTTATTTTATATTTTGTAAGTTTGTTATAATGTTTAGGTCAATACTTTTTCATATGTAGGTCAATACTTTTTCATCTGGATGTGAAAACTTTTCATCTGTATGTTAAAACTTTTCATATGTAGGGCAATACTTTCTATCTGTAGGTCAATAGTTTTCATCTGTAAGTCAATAATTTTCATTTGTTGTTGAATACTTGTCATCTGTTTGTGAATACTTGTCTGTAGGTCAATACTTTTTCATGTGGAGGTGAAAACTTTTCATCTGTATATTAAAACTTTTCATATGTAGGGCAATACTTTTCATCTGTAGGTCAATACTTTTTCATTTGTTGGTGAATATTTTTCATTTGTTTGTGAAAACTTTTCATCTGTATGTTAAAGTTTTTCAGATTAAGGTCAATACTTTTCATTTGTTGGTGAATACTTGTCATCTGTTTGTGAATAATTATCTGTAGGTGAGAACTTTGAATCTTTAGGTGAAAAATTTTTATCTGTAGGTTAATTCTATTCATATGTATGTGAATGTTTGTCATGTGTAGGTGAATACTTCTCATCTTTATGTTAATATTTTTAATATGAAGGTGAATACCTTTCATGTGTAGGTCAATACTTTTCATGTATAGGTCAATACTTTTTTGTTTTAAGTGAATACTTTTATGTATATACAAATGACAGGGAAGGAATCTTGGATGGGCGTTGAGTTAACTTGGATGGACACCCCTCAACAAAATTTTATAGATTGTGTGTCATTTTTGTAATACGATGTGTTGACTGTTTGAGTCGCAATGTTCCATTGGACTTCACTCAGGTTAATTATTATATCCTCTATTTATATTCTATTTTTTTATTCAATTAATGTTGACTAACAAAAAATATATATATATATATATATATATTTCTTTGTAGGAAATGATAAGTGCTGAGCGTCTTTTGTTGGCATATCAGATTCTAATAGATAAGAGAAATGAGAATAAATTTGAGATGCTTTAAATTTCTATACTTCTTTTCTACATAGTAATTACTGTTTGCAGAATAGTATTTGTACCTTTTTGTTTTATAAAAATTGTTTGCAAAATAGTAATTACTGTTTGCTTGTTTTGTGTTATATAGATGAATAATTGTCTTCTAATTGATGAAAGCTTTATTTCTAGCTATGATTTCTATATCGTAATGTGTTATTGAGATATATTAGCACGCTGGTCTTCAAATTTTTTATATTCTTCATCGCAGAATTCATACATTCATGAATATAGGTGAATACTTTTTCGATTCTATGTCAATATACTTTTGTTGTACTAAGTTTGAAGCGATGGCATTTGATATTGTGGTCCCCAGTTAGGAAGTTAACGCGTTTTCCATATTTTCGGTTGTGGTCCCCTACTGCATTTCACGCGTTTTCCATATTTCGGTTGTGGTCCCCTACTGCATTTAACGCGTTTTCCATATTTTTTGGTTGTGGTCCCCTATAGGAATGGTGTGTTATTTTGTTCATCGTAATTCATACATTGGTTTATACTGATGAATACTTTTAACTCAACAAGTAAATACTTTTTTAATTGAAATACGTTTTCCTATGACGGTTATTCTTGATGTTGCGGTCCCCCCCACTAAATTAATGGTCCCCCCCACTAAATTAATGGTCCCCCGCACGAAATTAACGCGATTTCTTTTATTTTTAGCTGTTCTGGTTGTGGTCCCCAACTAAACTATAGAAATTAACACATTAAATCCTTATCTTTTGCAGATGATAGGTATTAATCTGCCTTATTCAAAGCCGGAGGATGAAACGGGGGATGGTTAAGGGGGGATAGCTAGGCGGTCCCTATATATTATTTTATACTTTTGTGGAGCTCATGTCAATTTAAAATCTCTTCGCAACAACTTTAACAGTAGTTTATATATCAAATTATCAATCATGATGTATGAATTTCCTTAAATAAATTGGACATGGCCGATATGCTCACCTCACCAATTACAAGATTAGTCCCAGCAAATTAAATTGCAATTATTAATTAGATTTAAGGGACATATATGTTAATTAGATTCCGGTTATCCATATATTTTTTTTTTGAAAGCCTGGTAGAGGTCGCCAAGTTGTTCATTAAAATAAAAATGAACCAACATGCTTAAATTAATTATTAAATGGTAATTAATGATACACTGATCACTACTTTCAGGTTATCCGAATAAGTAGGGCTTTAAACAATTCCAATTCTATCAAATTGATTAATTCAAATTTGAGTTTGATTTATTTATAAGTTGAAAAGATTCCAACTCAAGCTATTAATCAACCTATCAAGCTCAAATTAACTTGAAGTCAAATAAAAAGCTAAATTTCTACATGAATTGAATTAGTACATTTTTTTTCGTATTCCCTTAAAGGGAGAATTTTCGTTGTATCCATGAAAACTTTTAAAATAATCAATGTCTCCATGAAATTATCGTAATATCTAACATGTTCATAAAAATTTGATATTATTTTAAATATTGAATTGGCCAAAATATCCTTTCCATTCTGTCTCTTTATTTCTCGTTCGTCTTCAAAGTTTGAACTATTTGAAAAGCTACATAATTTACGTTGGTGTATCAGGATTTCTTTCTACATAATTTATGTTGGTGTATCAGGATTTCTTTCTTTCTTTCTCTGTCTATGCTTTCGATTTTCTAAAAAGGGGAAATTTCATGTATCCCCCTCAAAAACTTCAATATTACGTATTTTCCCCTCAAAAGTTTATAATATCATATTTCCCCCTCAAAATTGTAAAAACTCACATATTTACCCATTATTAATTTTACAATATATTAAATATTTCTAAAAGTGATTAAATAATATATTTGAGACTCTAAAGACCATTATACCCTTGCATCTTTCCTTTCCCATTCTCTCTCCGTCATTGCAAAAAATGCTCCAGTCTTCACTTCAATAGTCAATAACTTTAGAACATCTATTATTTCACGAAATTGATGTTCGTTTCGCTTTCTCAAATTGATGGAAATACGGCTTTCTTTCTATTTCCCTATTAGAAAGCTGTGATTACTTTGATTATTAACTGTTCACTTTATGTATTCAATCCAATCTACTCCTTGCTGGACTAAGTTGAATACTAAATAGTATTTAGCAAAAAATTTATTTTGAGATATACCAGTATAGATTCTGAAAGCATGCATTGCTTACCAATTGTTGCTTACATGATATTACCAGTATCCTTATTTTGTTAAAAGCTCAATTTGTGTTATGTAAAGTTTAGAACTTTGATCACATAGCTGGAAAGCATCAATTCGAAAACTTGAGTAATGACAACACCATATTTCTTAAGTCTTTTATACTATAATTTTTTTTAAGGTTGATTTTATCCTATGATTTTGATACATCTTGGGTTTGAATAAGCATAAATGTAGCATAAGAAAAGAGTTTATTAAAGTGTTCTGACCTTATGAAACAACCTTTTCTTTGGATACTTTATATCATAATAATGAAACGCATCTAATAAAACTTAAAGAAACAGTCCGCACTAAAAGGAGTAGATGTTTTCAAGGAAAAATAAATTGATACCAGTTCCAGAACTGTTTCAAGTCTGATACCAAAGGAAGTACCAGTCTAATCTGACATAATAAAATTCAAAATGAACACAGGAGCACGTAATCACAGTTTAAAATTGACGATAACAAATGTGCTTTGGAGAAGCCTGACAAATCTTAATTTTGGATAAGGTCATTCAGTGAGCCAATACACATCCAAAGAAGCTCAGTACTATACCGGCTTTGTGCAGTCTGGTACTGTCTCTTTGAGCTGATACACATTAAAAAAAGCTCTCTCTTTGAGCCGGTCCCAGAAATCTGGTAAATAGGTTTCTAAATTTAACTTCTATTCGGATTAAGTCCTTGTAGGCTTGAACTATTTTGGGAACTAATGGGAGTTCATTTGTACCTTAGTATGATGATGAGGCACATAGTTTATGTAGTTGACATATGACATGGGTAGGACCAACGGGACCAACATTCCTTCAAAGTCTTTGTTCAAATGGAGTTTGTAATGGAGAGCTGTGAATTTAATTTGAAAGAGGGAGACTATAGAAGCTAGAAGTTTCTCTTAATTCTAACAATGGTAAAATGAGAATTATAAATTTATATGGATGATGGATTTAAAATTAATGAAAAAGTTGATGAATTGGACAAATATATGAGTTTTTACCATTTTGAGGGGGAAATATGATATTACAAACTTTTGAGGGAAAAATACGTAATATTGAAGTTTTTGAGGGGAATACATGAAATCCCCCCTTCTAAAAATGGTGTGATACATATCATCATGAATCAATAGAAATAGGGATGAAAACGGATCGGATATTATCCAACCGAATCTAGATCTGTATTCGAAAATTAGATACGGATATCCAATATCTGAATATCCGTGCGGATAGTGGTACAAATATGGTTTTGAATTTTAATTATCTGTATCCGAATAATAGTTATACACCATAGCGTTTAATATATATTATAAAAATATGTATGTATATATCTACAGATATTTGATCGATCAGTATCCATATGTATCTATCTAATATCCGATTTGTATCCGTATCCGAAAAAAAACCGAATACGAATATGGTTTTACCACTATCCGATTCGTTTTCACCCCTAAATAGAAACCAACAGATCGATCCAGCTTTTCTAAGATTGACAATATTTTTTTATTATTGCTTTCCAGATCCGAATACTAACACAAATCTCACTTGGAAATTAAATACCATTAACCCTTTGTCTGTATCAATATCGGTGAAATTACGAGTAAATTATGTTGGGTCCAGCCCAATAGGCAAAATAAAGAAACAAAAAGGAAAGAAAAAGAAAAAGGGGGAGCTGCTGGGTGTTTTCGCGTGAGACACAGAGAAAAAGAAAGAAAGGGAGAAATAGACAGAGAAGAGGCGGAAAGAAGAAAAGAGAGAGAGAAGAAGAAGGAGAGAGGAAGAGAAGGTGGTGAAGAAGAAAACGAAGAGCAGGCTAGTCTCTTTGGTTTTATTGTCTTGATCAACTTTCTTCTTGCTCGGATTTAAATGAAATTAAAAGTTTGAAAGGGATATTTTCTTTCTAATATGTTATCTCTTAGTTTTTATCTCTATTATTGTGTGTATATCTCAGTTTAGGGCTTAAACTTGAGAAGAACAATTGTACCCGTTTCTTGTTGGTATATTGAAATTTGCCGGTGTGCCCCGTGGTTTTTTACTCTCCAAGTTGAGAGGGTTTTCCACATAAATCTGGTGTCTTTTGTGATTGTGCTTGATCTCATATTATCTTGATTTGGCTTGTGCATTGTGACATTTGAACATTTCGGTACCAACTGGTACGGTGCTTATATTACCCATCTCTCAAATTGGTTGATTATACAATAGGCATTTCTCAATTGGTACTATTTAAAATTCCCAACAAGTGGTATCAGAGCCAAGTTTCTTTTCTTTTGAGAGTGCTTTTGTAGGTTGAGATGGAAGGCAGTAGCACCATGACCAGGTTGACAAATAACAACTGGCAGATCTGGAAATCCAAAATGGAGAATATCCTTTATTGCAAAGATTTGTATGAACCAGTTGAAGGAGAGTGCGGAGCCGAAAGATATGGCTGACGCTGATTGGACTAAATTGAACTGAAAAGTGGTCGGCACAATCAGACAGTGGCTTGATGATAGTGTGTACCACCATGTAGCGAGTGAGAAGAGTGCACATGAGTTGTGGAAGAAGCTGGAGTCACTGTATGAGTAGAAAACAGCAGCTAACAAGGCATTTCTGATCCGAAAGTTAGTAAATTTGAAATTTAGAGAAGGCACAAGTGTTGCTGAGCATTTAAATGAGTTCCAGAGCTTGATTAATCAATTGTCAGTGATGAAGATGACCTTGGAAGATGAGTTATAGGCGTTGTTGCTTTTGGGATCATTGTCCGATAGTTGGGAGACCTTGGTTGTGACAATCAGTAATGCAGCTCCGAATGGTGTGGTTACTATGAGTATAGTTACTAGTAGCTTGTTCAATGAAGAGACAAGAAGGAAGTCAACTGGTACAAATAGTGCACATGCCCTAGTCACAGAGAACAGGGAAAGAGCTGAATACTGACAACAATCAAGAGGCCGTAGCAAGTCCAAAGGTAGATCAAAATTCAAGGGAACACAATGTTATCACTGTGGTAAAGAAGGTCACATGAAGAGAAATTGTAGAGCCTGGAAAAGATTATAGAATGAGGGCAAAAATCAGAAGAAAGATAATGACAACAAAAATATCACAGCCACGGTAATTGCAGATGATGTAGTGATTCTCTCTTGTGAAGAGGAACAATGTCTACATGTGGAAGGTCACCAAGGAGTTGAGTGGATAGTTGATACAGGTGCTTGCTATCATGCTACACCGAATATAGAGTTCTTCACGACTTACAAGGCTGGAGACCTTGGTACAGTGAAGATGGGTAATACTAGCTACTCGAGCATTGTGGGTATTGGTGATATTTGTCTGCAGATCGAATTGGGATATCGGTTAACACTAAAAGATGTGCGGTATATTCCTGATTTACGTCTAAATTTGATATCAGGTGATGCATTGGACAAGGATGGATTCAAGCATTACTTAGGTAGTGGAGAATGGAAGCTTAGCAAGGGATCAATGGTTGTAGCAAGAGGGAAGTCGTGGCACTCCCTATACAGAACCCATGTGAAGGTACTCAAGAATGGATTGAATGCAGTACAAGCTGAAAGCTCTCTGAATCTGTGGCATCAACGCCTTGGCCACATGAGTGAGAAAGGGCTGCGAATTTTGGTGAGAAAGTCGCACATCCCCTCGACCAAAGACGAGGTTCTGGATCTATGTGATTACTGCCCTTTTGGTAAGCAACATCGAGTCTCTTTTAATCAAACATCAGAAAGAAAACATAATGTGTTGGACTTGGTTTATTCTGATGCGTATAGTCCTTTTGAGGTGGAGTCGTTGGGTGACAATCGATACTTTCTAACATTTATTGATGATGCATCTAGAAAGGTGTGGGTTTATTTGCTGAGAACGAAAGACCAAGTATTTAATTATTTTCAAGAGTTCCATGTCATGGTAGAGAGAGAGACAGACAAGAAGTTGAAATGTCTTCGCTCTGACAACGGAGGAGAGTATACCTCCAAAGAGTTCAAAACATATTGTGCAAAACATGGGATTCGACATGAGAAGACAATACCTGGAACTCCACATCACAATGGTGTGGCTGAGAGAATGAATCGCACCATTGTAGAAAAGGTGAGATGCATGCTGAAGATGGCAAAGTTGCCAAAACAATTTTGGGTAGAAGCAGTTCGCACAGCTTGCTATCTCATAAACAGGTCACCATCTGTTCCTTTGAAGTTTGAGATACCAGAAAGAGTATGGTCCAAGAAGAATGTTTCATACTCTCATCTAAGGGTGTTTGGATGCAAAGCATATGTGCATATTTCAAATGAGCACAGATCCAAGTTGGATGATAAAACAACTCCATGTATTTTCGTTGGATATGGAAATGAGGAATTTGGGTACAGATTATGGGACCCAGAAAGGAAGAGAATTGTTAGGTGCAGAGATGTTGAGTTCTACGAGGGTCAGACAGGGATAAATTTGGAAATCAACAAGAAGTCAGAGAGAGTTGATGAGTCCATAGAACTCATACCATTTCCTTCATCTGTACAATCAGCAGCAACAAATGAAGATGAACATAATGAAGAAGCCATTGAGGAAACCTCTGACATGAATGGTAGTAATGATGATGAGATCGTTTATGATGCTCCTGAGCAGGGGGAGCAGCATCATCAAGATGAGCCAGAAGAGCTCCAGGTAAGAAGGTCCAAAAGAGAGCACCAACCTTCTAAAAGATACCCTTCTTCAGAGTACATCTTATTGACGGCAGAAGGAGAGCCAGAAAGTTTTCAGGAGGCACAAATTCATAAAGACAAAGCTAAGTGGCAAGATGCAATGAAGGACGAAATGAAGTCATTGCAAGAAAATGGCACATATGAGCTGGTGGAGCTTCCTAAGGGCTAAAAGGCATTGAGAAACAAATGGGTGTTCAAGCTAAAGAGAGATGGAAATGGAGAACTTATGAAGTATAAAGCCCGACTGGTAGTGAAGGGTTTTGGACAGAAATAAGGCATCGACTTTGAGGAGATTTTCTGACCAGTGGTGAAAATGACCTCCATTCGTGTGGTGTTAGGTCTAGTAGCTGGCTTAGATCTTGAGCTTGAACAACTTGATGTAAAAACTGCATTCCTTCATGGTAACTTGGAAGAAGAGATCTATCTATATGGTGCAACCAGAGGGATTTGAAGTAAAGGAGAAAAAGAACATGGTTTGCAAATTGAAGAAGAGTCTATACGGTTTGAAACAAGCTCCGAGACAGTGGTACAAGAAATTTGACTCTTTTATGATGAGTCATGGGTACCTGAGAACCAAGGCAGATCCGTGTGTTTACTTCAAAATATTTTCTTATGAAAAATTTCTGATCCTTTTGCTTTATGTTGATGATATGTTGATTGCAGGACATGATGCTTAGATGATAGCTGTGTTGAAGAAGGAGATGCCCAAGTCATTTGACATAAAGGACATGGGCCAAGCATGTCAGATATTAGGCATGCAGATCACTCGTGACAGAAAGGCCAAGAGACTTTGGTTGTCACAGGATAAGTACATTGAAAGGGTGCTTGAGAGATTCAACATGCAAGGAGCAAAGGAAGTAAGCTGTCCACTTCCTAGCCATTTGAAATTGAGCAAGAAGTTGTGTCCATCAACAAAGAAAGAAAAAGATGAAATGTCAAGTGTACCATACTCCTCAGCTGTAGGGAGTTTGATGTATGCGATGGTTTGCACCAGGCCAGATATAGCTCATGCAGTCGGTGTGGTAAGCATATTTCTCTCTAATTCAGGAAAACAACATTGGGAAGCAGTGAAGTGGATTCTTAGATATCTAAGAGGCACTTCCAATTTGTGTTTGAGCTTTGGAAATGGTGAACCTGTGTTAGAAGGCTACACAGATGCTGATATGGCCGGAGATCTGGATCACAGAAATGTGTTTACTTTTGCAGGGGGAGCCATGTCATGGCAGTCCAAATTGCAAAAATGTGTGGCTTTGTCAACCACAGAAGTAGAATACATTGCAGCAACTGAGGCTGGTAAGGAGCTACTGTGGTTGGTTAGATTTCTCCTAGAGCTTGGTATGCAACAGGAAGATGCAATTATTTTCTGTGATAGTCAGAGTGCCATAGATTTGAGTAAGAATGCTACATATCATTTCAGAACTAAGCATATTGATGTGAGATTTCATTGGTTGACAGATGTTATAGAAAACCAGCAGATGAAGCTGAAGAAAATCCACACTGATAAGAATCTATCAGACATGTTGACGAAGATAGTTCCGAAAGACAAGCTTGAGATTTGTTGCCGGCTTGTCGGCATGAATACCAAGTGATGACTTGAAGATCAGCGTGCCTCTCTCCGTGGGCTGGAGGGGGAGATTGTTGGGCCATTGTTGGGTCCAACCCAATAGGCAAAAGAAAGAAACAAAAAGGAAAGAAAAAGAAAAAGGGGGAGCTGCTGGGTGTTTTCGTGTGAGACACAGAGAAAAAGAAAGAAAGGGAGAAATAGACAGAGAAGAGGCGGAAAGAAGAAAAGAGAGAGAGAAGAAGGAGAGAGGAAGAGAAGGTGGAGAAGAAGAAAAAAAATGAAGAGCAGGCTAGTCTCTTCGGTTTCACTGTCTTGATCAACTTTCTCCTTGTTTGTAAGAAGGGAATTGCTTATTTTCTCAAATCTAGAATTTGCTCGGGTTTAAATGAAATTGGAAGTTTGAAAGAGATATTTTCTTTCTAATATGTTATCTCTTAGTTTTTCTCTCTATTATTGTGTGTATACCTTAGTTTAGGGCTTAAACTTGAGAAGAACAATTGTACCCGTTTCTTGTTGGTATAGTGAAATTTACCGGTGTGCCCCGTGGATTTTTACCCTCCAAGTTGAGAGGGTTTTTCACGTAAATCTGGTGTCTTTTGTGATTGTGCTTGATCTCATATTATCTTAATTTGACTTGTGCATTGTGACATTTGAACATTTCGGTACCAACTAGTACGGTGCTTATATTATCCATCTCTCAAATTAGTTGATTATACAATAGGCATTTCTCAATTGGTATTATTTAAAATTCCCAACAAATTACACGCCACAAACTACTGCAAATTCCGGAAATTCAGTATATAATGGATCAACTTCAATAGCATTGGTATTAGATCACAGTCGTATTTGCAAGGTCTAGATATCCAATAACATCTCACTTGATAATTTCGTTGAACACTTGATGTGCATTAGAGTTGTTTACCTTACCAGTAAAAGCATGCCAAAACTTCTGTAAATTCCATCAATTCACAGGGACACAAAACCAACAGACATGTACAACATCAATCCAAGCTGCTATCTTTCTACCAGATTTAATAGAAATTTCTCACATAACCTGATGTACCATGGTTGATTAGCATTGTTGCAGTAGTGCTTCCAAGATTTAGACTGGCGAGGGCTCTGAATTGCATATATATTGAAAAGAAATAAAAAATAAAAAAAACGATTAGTAGTGTGAAACTTGTTGCCTGGCTGATTCTTATGCCTTACTCTGCTGGCCGTGTATTCGAAAAACGCTGATATTAATCGAAGTCAGGAAACTTTTGTTAATTACTAGGTAATGGTTAATTTGTTATAACTAAGTGAGATCGTACTAAAATGTAACCTGAAATGCCAAAAAAGAAAAGAAAAAAAATATCATACTAAAATTTAAATTGATTGCTTACGTGTCAAAACTCCACGTGATAATGTATCTCAATAAATTATCTTTTTTTCTTGTTGGAATTGAGGACTTTTAATGAATGCACCGTAATATTCGCAAGGACAAATGACGAGCAATATCAAGCTTTGACCACATTTGATGTGGTAGCAACTACCAAGCTTTCAAAAAAAGACTACATTTTTAAGTAAATCCCTTCAAATAAAATTTCTCAAATCATATGTTGAATCAATTTTTTTTAAAACCAAAACTAACAATATTTATCCTTCCATCATTTGACAACCATACAAAAAAAAAAAATTGCTCCTCCATATAAAAAGGTGAGGATTGAACATGCGCATATGAGATGTAGATTCGGTAATTAGGAACTGGTAATCATTGTTTGTCATATCATAATCGTATAAGAAACTAATGTAAATAAATACATAGAGTATGACCTTTAGTTCACATCATTTTGGCATGATCATCCTCATCACACAATCATAATTAGAAGCATTCACCAAGAGATAATATAAATTAAGCAATATAATAAGTAAAAATGAAAGTGAGGCGCCTAGCTTAGCTGCTAGCTATAAATTGAAGTGAAGAATGAAGATTGAGGACCTGATCCCCTGCAATTTGTTAAAAATTAAGCTACAAAAAGAGTAGTAAAGAAATGGAAAGTAGCATTGGAGAGAGAGAGGGAAAGGGAGAGAAGCAGGGGCTGGTGCTGGATGATGTGGGGCAGGTGGGGGCCATGGAGAGGCATCTTTTCATTGACAGCCTGATCAATCACATCGAGAAAGATAACTGGAGGCTCCTCCAGAAACAAAGGAGCAGGATTGATTGGTACGCCCTCTGCTCTTTTGAAGCATTCGTTTCTTGGATTTCAGTTGCTTTTCAAACGTTTTTCTTCTCCGCCAAATTCGATCAAAATTAATCTGTCCATGTCCATGCCCATGCCCATGTAACTAACACCTAGCTAAGCTAAATTTTAGCTAGGGGTGAAACTTTTTAGATATAACTTAATTAATATATATGTTTCTTATAATTAATATGAAATTAGGTACTAAAACTTAAAACTTGTTATAATTATCAACAGAGTAAATGTGAAGCAACCAACGATAGAGGTGAGGTATAGGAACATCAGTGTGGAAGCTGAGTGTGAGGTGGTGCAAGAGTCGAAGCCTTCACCCACATTATGGAACTCTCTCATGAGCATTCTTTCAGTACGTATGCATATTTCTCATAAAAATATTGATGATTAATGGTCATATATATATCCACTCACTACTTTTAATTAAAGTATCATTTGATCATCTTGCTGCCGCTGTAGCTGACATCCTTGGAGATGTCCATAATGGCAAGTTTTGCCTCTTGCCTCTGTACCTACAGGTTCAGGTTCAAACCACCATACCAGTTTGATATATATGGTGTAGAGACTCTTAATTTGAACTTAATTATATGTATATGAGGAGATCAGTACAATTTTGGTACACATAAATTATATATCCCATTTAAATTTTATGGGTATATATGTAGGATGTTTCAAGGTTAATTTTGCCTGGATTGAACTGTCAACAAGCAACAATTCGCATTTTGAAAGATGTTAGTGGAGTTGTCAAGCCTGCCAGGCAAGTTAATTAAATATTTTTTGAGTAAACTAATTAAGCTATACAACTATTAGTTAGTAACTAATTTATCAAACAATTAAATATAGGATCACTCTTTTGCTTGGACCTCCGGGATGTGGCGAATCGACTTTCTTGCGAGCTCTCTCTGGAAGGCTAGACAAATCTCTCAAGGTTCCTACATCCTTATAGCTTGCAAACTTCCAATTAACAATTTTTTTTAATAGAAATGAGAGTTTCCAATTAACATTCTTTATTTTGCAAATAATTAATAAATACAACGTGACACTTTTTCTGCAATACTATTTTTGGCCATTTGCAAATAGCACCCCACCACCACTCTTTAATCGATGCATGGTTTAAACTTCGGACCAAATCTAGGTCATAGTGACTATAGACTGCCCTGCTTTTCGCCATCAAGTCACAAACCAAATGGCTTTATCTCTAGTTCAATATATACATATTATTGAAAGGTAACCAAATTAATGTAGCTTAAAATTTTCACAATAAAATGGACTTTATTTGTTTAGGTAAACGGGGAAATTAGCTATAATGGATACAGATTAGATGAGTTTGTACCAGAGAAAACATCAGCATATATTAGCCACCATGACCTCCATATTCCTGAAATGACGGTAAGAGATATTTTGGACTTCTCTACAAGGTTTCAAGGAGTTGGCAGCCGAGCAGGTAATTGCACAATCCATCTCAAAGCTCCTATATAATGATTTTTTTTATACACTGAGAGTGAGTCTATTGTTTTTCCTCCGCAAACAAAAATATGCAGAGATTATGAAAGAAGTAGTACAAAGGGAGAAGGAACAAGGAATTACTCCCGACCCCGATGTAGATGCTTACATGAAGGTAAAAAATATAAGATTACTTTTTTGTTTTTGTTTTTGAATTAAATCAAAAGGAATGAGAGAAAAAAAAATTAGTATGAAAAGTACTTTTAAAATTTAATTTCCTAATCAGTGGAGATATGGAACCTTTGATACAGGCCATATATTTGGAGGGGTTAGAAAGAAGTTTACAGACAGACTATATCATGAAGGTAATAAGTAAGCTCATGTTAAAAGAAAAGTAGAGGGGAAAAAAGCAAAATATATAGCTGTAACATAATTCAATCCACATTATTATTAATATATTAAAATCAGATAATGGGGCTAGACATATGCACTGATACAATTGTTGGTGATGCCATGAGAAGAGGCATCTCTGGTGGCGAGAAGAAACTACTGACTATAGGTAATATATCAAATGTTTCTCATTCTTCATTTTATATCTTTGTTTTAATTGTATTTTAGGTGTTTGATTGGTTGATGTCCTGGCTACACCAGCATGTATGTTTATTAAATAGAAGTATACATATTATTTTACCAGGAGAGATGATAATTGGGCCTTCAAAAGCTCTATTTATGGATGAAATATCAACTGGATTAGACAGCTCCACAACGTACCAAATAGTCTCCTGCCTTCAGCAGCTGGCCCACATAGCAGAGTCTACTGTCATTGTTTTGCTTCTCCAACCAGCACCCGAAACTTACAATCTTTTTGATGATATCATATTGATGGCTGAGGGGAGAATCGTATATCACGGACTCCGAGATGAAATTTTAAACTTTTTTGAGGAATGTGGGTTTACATGCCCTCAATGGAAAGGAGCTGCAGATTTCCTACAAGAGGTATTGATTTACAAATTGTCCTATGTATACATATATTGCAAACAAAAACAACATTCATGAATCCTGTCAAATATCCTCATTTCTTTCAAAAATGGCAATCGATCTTTTACACATTCCTGCACACTTGGTTGTGTCAGAGCATGATATTAAAACAAAATAAAAAAAATAAAAAAAATAAATAAGTGGAATGGATCAGGTGCTATCCAAGAAGGATCAAGAGCACTATTGGAGCCGATCAAACGAGGCTTACAGGTACATAAAGGTGGATGAATTTGTCAAAATATTCAGATCGCACAAGGTTGGATGTGGTTTATCAGTCGAGCTAGCGAAGCCGTATGACAAGACAGAGTGCCACAAACATTCTCTTTCCTTTAGCAAATACTCTTTGTCAAAATGGGAGTTGTTCAAGGCATGCATGGCCAGAGAGCTGCTTCTAATGCGCAGGAACTCCTTTGTCTACATATTCAAATCTACTCAGTTGGGTATAATTGCACTGATCACTGGTACAGTATTTTCTTGGACGCGCATGTGGGCCGACACACTTCATTCCAATTATTATTTGGGTTCTCTCTTCTTTGCACAGTTCTTACAAATGGTGAATGGCATTCCTGAAATGGCGATGACTACAACCCGACTCCCAAGTTTCTACAAGCAGAGGGACCTCTTCTTTTACCCAACCTGGACTTATTCAATACCTGTATAAATACTTATAATAATTGATAGTAATACTTTCATATGTCTATATAGGTATAAATACTTGCACAATGAGACATAAATACTTCTGTAACGACTTGACCGAAAGTATGTCATCATGTGTCTCATTTGAAAAAGAAAATTACGTAGAAAATATTCGTGATTTTAGATTCGCAAAATTTCTCATAAATCGTGAGAAGTGCGAATGAGATTGAAATGAGATAAAAAAAACTCATCTCTCAAAATGTGTATGGTCCCCCATGTGATTTGAGATTTTCCCCACCCTCCATGAAAAAAACATGCATAATCCCCTAAATACTTTCGTGCTTAGGGATAAATACTTATGTACGCAAGTATTAATACCTTATGAAAAAAATAACATCTGGAGTTTTTGGCATTTTGTGTGGGGTTAATTGTAGGGTGGGAGGTGCAGGGTTATTTATTAGCTTCCTTGAAAAAATTTTGTTTGGTATTACACAAAATACATAAATTGTATGAGGAATGTTCTGGTATCCCGAGCTATCATATCCGAGCGCATCTCTCAAGTAGTTTAATAGAAGAAAATCTTTAAATATTATCTAACTTTCACTTCCAGCGCCAATATCCAAACATTTAAAACTATGTTTATAACATTTTAAAATATTACTCACAAGCATATAAACATCTGTCTGAAAGCATTTCTAGATAATTTTAACTCTCAACTACTTTTGTCTTCAAACCAAAAAAGAAAAGATTATTTTCACCCACTCTTTTTTTATTTTTTCTCTAATCATTATAATTTATTTTTCCGACGATCCGTGATATATTTTACGAATCTAAAAATATGAATGTTTTCTATTCGATTTTATCTTTCAAATAAGATCCATGAAAAAAAACTTTTGAGTAATTTTAAAGTCATATTTTTTTAAATTTAAAACTTATGAGCACTTTAAATTTTCAAGTTTTTAAATCTCAGTCTACAACCATTAAAATTTTCAAGGCTTTGTACATAAGCTTTGTAAATGCATTGTTATTGTTGAGGTTTATATGCTTTGAAGTATTATTGCTAAGGTTTAAATTCTTTGTACATGAGGTTTATATGTTTTATTCTAGAGATTTAAAGTGTTATTAATGTGATTTATATGCTTGTAAATGGAGGTTTAAATTATTTTGAAGTTAAATAAAAAAAAACTGAAAGTCACAGAAATTTAAAGTGGTAAAAAAAATTATAACACAAATATAACTTGAAAGTTATTCTTCATGGATCTCATTTGAAAGAGAAAATCAGATAAAAAACGTTTATATTTTTAGATTCGCAAAATTCATCATGGATCGTCAAGAAAATAGATGAGAATAATCAGAGAAACAAAATAAAAAAAAGTAGGTGAAATGAATCTTTCCATTTTTGGCTTCAAAACAAAAGTAATTAGGAGTTAAAACTATACAGATTTAAAATTTTAATGCTTACAGATAGATGTTTAAATGCTTGTGAGTAATATTATAAAATGTTATACATTGGAAACTTTTGCTGTTAAACTACTTAGGAGACATACTCAAAGAATTTATTTGAGGTATAATTATTAGGCTCCTAAAATAAATACCAATTACTTAGCAATACAAAAGTAGACCAATATATTCTCAAATAAATATAAAACTCATTCTTTAATGATATACTTATGAGCTTTCATTTTACTAGTACATACCATTTTTTTTGTTATGTTGCTTAACGAAAAACAAGAAAAAAAATAAATAAAAATCATCCAAATAAGTTGTATTACTTGTTGTTGTATAACTCAAGGTACCATATAACTTAAATAGTTCCTTCTATAGGATAGAAAAAAAAATGCATATTTTTGGTTCATGAAAAAATATGTAGTACTTTCCAAAAAATAAAAAGTTTGGTGAAATATTAGTGCCACAACAGCATGAATTGCCAATTTAAAATAGATATATTTTTAGGAAAAAAATGTCACGATTATAATCGGAACGGGTCAAGATAGAATTGGGTCTAATCAAAGTAACATCTCCATAAGTCAACCAATTTGACACAAAAAAAAAAAAAACTCCATATGTCAACGCTTATATCCGCTCCATTTAATTGGCTCCCGGTTGAAGAGAAGTCAACTCTCTCCAAAAATAATTATTTACAAATTTTTTTCTGTAAATTTGTATTATGTTAAAAAGAAAATTGACTGGTAGTTATAGCTTGAAATAGCAACAATATGTTGTGAACAATTTATCATGTCTGGTGGTTTGTTTTAAAACGTGAACGATCGAGGCAAATATTCAGTTGTCGAAATTAAGCCCACTAGAAAGTATCTTCCAAGTTGCAACAATAAAAACAATTATTCATGGCCATTAAAATACTAATTAGAACAGAATGAAATGAATTAAAATACTACACACTTTGTCATGTTGCTATGATACTTCTTCTTAGCTTCTTGCTAGCAAGTTGCTATTATTTAAACTAAGCTCTCACATTGATCCCTTCAACCTATGCAACCATACATATATAAATGATACAAATAAAGTTTATAAAAGTTAGATAATATGAAAAGATACATTCAGACATTTTTTTTTATAGAAATGTGTTGGTTTAGAATAACTAAAAATACAAATAAATGTCTAAAAATATAAAAAAGAAATTTCAGGTCCCTTTATATGTTATGCTCGCAATAATTCCTTTCAGCTTGCTGCAAGATGCAAATTTGGCCAGAAATAAATTCTTGACACTGAATCAAAAAGTTGTCAGAAACAGGAATTTCATCTCCTGAATTTTAATTCGGACTTCTTTTCTTCTTCTTTTGTAAACTTGCTCTGCATCACCCCGCTACAGTACGCCTTGCATTCTTACGAACCAAGCTGACCATTTACACACCTCCTGGATCAGTGGGCCAGGTCAAATGAAGAATCAACAATCGACTAAGTCAATTGTACGCTGATAATCAAGCATATAAATAGGTGTACTTGTACAAAGGAATCAAGCAACGAAAAATACAATTGAACTCATTTCCTCAGTCTTTATTCATCTTCTCTCTGTGTCTAGTTCAGTACATATATATATATATATATATCTTTAGTGTACTTATCAGAACTTCACTGGTTAAAATTGTTCCATTTGAGGTTTAGAGGGGAAGTTCAACCGGTTCAGTAGAAATTGCAAGCTAATTAAGTAGTAAGTGTTCTTTTTAAAAAAAAAAATCTTTTCATCTCATACCTTCACAAATTGATCAATCTGTTGGTAGCTAACCTAAATCAATTCGATCTAAGAGATTGTTTGTACCGTTTTTCTGTAATTTATATTTATTTATTTTGAGAAACTTGTTCGGTCCTTGAACGTCCTATGTACATTGCAATTTCCTGTGGTCATTTATATTCATCAGATGTCTTGGTACTTTTATTTTGGGCATCATAATTGAGTTTCTGTTCTAAATATTAACTTTCTTGGCCTTCAACATTTCTAGATCTCGGAGAAACCACTCAGAGAAGTACATAGAAAGAAGAGATCGTTACAAAAATGACATCTCATCAACGGGATTTATTCGAGGTGTCTGGGCCTACATATCTTACGTCTGTTAATTGGTGAGTTGTTATTTCATCCATATATTATTTGGAGGGATTTTGAAATTTAAGCTTCACTTGTTTTCGGCAAATGTTCCTGATTCAACCAATTTAACCTTTCAAACATGAAACAAATATGTTCATTTTTCTGCATTAATAGTTACATGTTTCACTAAATTTAATTCTCTAACACACAATCTTAACTCACTGATAAACTAAACAGGAGCTGTCCACATGATCAGAGAGTAGTTATCGCATCTCTGGTGAACGCATCATACATCGCAGCAAAGGACAGAGTGCTCGCGCCAGCTTGGTGGCAACATTTCCATTTTGATTGCATAAAGGTGCTCAGTGATGACTCTGATGACTCAGTCATTGGTTGCATTTATGAGTTCAAGCCACCTGTTTCTCGACACCCCTCTGCACCAAGATTCATTGTCGCTTTGAGAGGCACAATTCTGGATGTAATACATGGTATTCGAGATTTAGAGCTGGATTTACGTGTGATCTTTGGTGGCATCAACAAGAGCACACGTTGCCAGACTGTTCTAGATGCTGTCGAAAAACTCCTATTGATTTATAAACCCACAGACATTTGGCTTGCTGGTCACTCTCTAGGTGCTTCAATGGCGACTGTTATTGGGAAATACTACACAATGACCAAGGATATTAACCTCAAGACATTCCTTTTTAACCCACCTTTCCCCTCAATCTCTCTCGATTGGTTCCCAAACGTCGACGATAACTTAAAAAAGGGTCTACGCATTTCTAAGGCCATTTGCAAATGGGGAGTTTCAAATTTTATGCAAAACCAACACAAGAAATCACACGAAGAATTTTTAAAGTTGGCAACATGGACTCCGTACCTATTTGTGAACCCACAGGACCCGATCTCAACATCATATATACGGTATTTTGAAGGACGGAAGAAAGTAGAAGGTACGATAATAGAATGTCTTGAGCAAGTGTCAACTCGTACCTCTTTTAGGGGAATCTGTGGTGATGTTCTTGGTCAGGGGTCAGAGATGCCACACCTGCTTCCATCAGCTAGATTAGCAGTGAACCTAAAAAAGTGTCATATATATAACTTGAAAGAGTCCCATGGGATTCATCAATGGTGGCAGCAAAATGTATCTTTGAAATTTGATGATCATCATTATCAGCCTAAAAAGTGTTGATATCTTTTATTTCACAATTTTTTAAGCTGATTACTCGAAATCAACATATCATTTTTCATTACATGCATGGAAGGAGAGATGCGCAAGAATTGTTAGAAAAGAGGTGCAACAACAAGCTAAACTACTGCAGCAGGTCCTTCTACAGTGGAACATGTGACAAACATATAGAAACACATTCAAAACTCAGACTTAACTATATGTTTCTTTTTTTTTTTTAATAATGTTGTATTTTCTATAAGTTTACCTTTTCTTTTTCTTGTTTTTTGGCTCACATGTATGAACCATCTTTGTTATTCATTAGGTGTGGTACTTCCCCTGATTGTAACTGCTACTGATATCAATCAATATGGGCAAAGCCCCCATTTTTCCATAAAAAAATGAACAAAAAAAAAATATCATTTTTTCTATGTATGTATGTGTGCACGCATGTGCACGCGTCTATTGACATGAAAAATCTAGTAAGCGATCTGATTAATGAGTATCTATTGCTATAAGTTCTTAGGTTTGTTAGGGATGAACTTTAATTACAGTTATGCATCATTTTTATCATAAATTAACATAAGTTTCATTTCGTGTCGTTTGATAGCCCTCTTTTCCTCCTTGTCACATTGGATGGATTGAATTGCTCGTCTGGACTAAAATGCATGAGGTATAACTGCACAATTAGCAATTGGATCAAATAGATAAATTAATGTCATGTTATAGAGAATATAATAGGAGTATCATAGATAGCTCCAGTTCTGAAGTAATGGAGACCACAATCAACATCACTAGTGGAGTATCAGACATTAGTATATCGGTCAAAGACGGGCATTAAGAATGGACCTTGGCGATACTAACCGGGGCATTACTAATAGTTACACTAATTAAGAATGGTCATTTTGGCCGATACTAAAAGTCACTATTTGTATTGATCAATAAGTTGCAACCAATACTAAAAGAACTATTAGTATCAGCTCTTTTACAAAAGGCCGATGCTATTTCTATTAATTGTCGATACTAATACTATTAAGAACGGCTGTTTAATAAATAACCGATACTAATATTATTAAGAACGGCTGTTTAATAAGTAGTCAATACTAATTTCTTTATTATTCGATACTAATTCCTTTATTATCTTGATTCCTTTTATTTATTTATTTTTATTTTTTGCGGAACCAACATTTTGTGAATCCAGATATAATGCACTATTGATATCTAAATATTCTATTTAAATCCAAGAAATTTAATATTATATATCAGGATAAAAAGAAAGAGGCCATGATGACCCATTTCATTTACAGGGAATACATCATCAGTTCTTACTAATGATACAAGCCAAACAAAATACTAATTATTAAACCAACTAAAATGTAGTTTCCTACTGGTGTGCTTTAACTTGTATCATAAGCTCTCCCGATGCGACGAGAGATAGGCGATTTGGGGGTTACCTTTGAAGAGGAGTTGGTTGAAAGAGATAGAGAATTGGGCAGCAAGGGCAGTGAAAAATGTGAAATGGGGCAGGGTTCAATTAAAGAAAGTGTCGCTGCAGTTGGGGCCCTCATCAATAAAGATGGACCCTTCTCTAACGAAGAGGGGTACCACCGACAAGAAGGGGCCTCCACAATCAGAAATGGAGGTATAAAGTGTTCGTTGAATGGAGAAAAGAATAAACAGATAGTTCGTTGACCGTTAGAAGTTTGTTAGGCCACATCAGCGCTTGACGCTGACATGGCACTCTAACATTGATTATGCTGATTGTTACCGCAATTTCATTGATGCATCAGTTTTTATCATTAATTAACAGAGATTCATTTTGTGTCATTCGATAGCCCTCCTTTTTATCCTCCACAGCAGTTTTTACAAAATTACGAGACTTATTACCGTACTAAATTTCAATGTGCAGATCAAATTAGTTGGATTGAAGAGTAGAATTAGGCCTTGGTTTGCTACTTTTGTGGGCCAGCCAAGTCTTTAATTCCTCTGTTAATTTTGCATTTTTGAATCTTCACATATGCACCTGTATAAAATTACTCTATACCCTAACTGCCTTCCACGGTCCATATTTTTAATTAGAATAATTATAATTTCTCTTACATATTCATCTTTCATTTCATCTCCCAACTAGCAAACTTTATATTTTAACTATAATTATCATTTCTAATAATCTTTATTTTTTTCTTATTTCTCCCTTCCTCTTTCACCTCCATCTCTCTCTCCCACCTCTCTCTCCCTCTCTCACCTTCGCCTTTGCCTCTGCCTCCCTCTTCCATCTCTGCCTCCCACCTCCCTCTCACCTCCCTCTCCCACCTCTGTCTCCGCCTTTCTCTCTCACCTTCGTCTCTCCCACCTCCACATCTACGTCCATTTTTCTATCGATAAGCTCCCTCCCTCTCCCACCTCTGCCTTCGCCTCCATTTTTCCCGTCTATACTTTCTGCTCTCACTCTAGCGGATGTTCTGCCGGAAATCAACTGTCACTCTATCCCAATCAAGCACGTCTCTGTTGAGATTGAATACTTCAACGTGTATGAATAAATATTTGAGCACACCCCTGATGAGTCAAATCCATCACTATCGACCGTATCAAAATATTTTTGTACATGTAGATGCAATTAATCTCTTTCATATCTATGTTCTCATTCCTCATGAAGTAGCGAATTATTAGTAAATAACAAAACTTTATTAATGATGAATTAAGCCACTGTGTACTAAGAAATGATATAAAATTTTTTTGAAAAAAAAATAGAGATATATGAATGAATACTTGATGTCTTAAATATGAATACTTGATATTTTAAATATGAATACTTGCGTGACAAGATATGAATAATTGTGCAACTGACAACTTGAAAGTATATCGTCATGAATCTCATTTGAAAGATAAAATTATGTAAAAAATATTCATGGTTTTAGATTTGCAAAATTTCTCACATATCGTCAGAAATATTGTTTATATTGAACGGAGAAGAAAAAATTATTTCTAAAAATGTGTAAAATATGGATATGTGATGTGTCCAGTTTTTGTATTTACACTGCACGTTGAGGATGAATACTTTCTCGATAAGCTATGAATACTTGCGTAATGAGATATAAATACTTATGCAATGGACAACTCGAAAGTATGTCATCAGGGATCTCATTTGAAAGATAAAATTGTGTAGAAAACATTCATGATTTTAGATTTGCAAAATTCTCCACAGATCGTTAAAAATATTGGTTAAATTGAACGGAGAAAAACAAATCACCTCTAAAAAAGTGTAAAAGATGGATGAGTGATGTGTTTAGTTTTTATATTTGTACTTGCACGACAAGGATTAATATTTTCTCGATGCGATATGAATACTTGCGCAACGGACAACTCGAAAGTATGTCATCATCGATCTCATTTTAAAGATAAAATTATGTAGAAAATATTCGTGATTTTAGATTTGTAAAATTCCTCACCGGTCGTTAGAAATAATTATATTGAACAGAGAAAAAAAAACATCTCTAAAAATGTGTCCATTTTTTTTTTAAATATTTGATATCTTAGATATGAATACTTTATGCATTATATATGAATACATGATGATATGAGTATTTGGGTGCGCCAATTGTAAAAATTTTCAAATATTATGTGGTCTCCTAAATAATTAGTAGTTATTCAAGTAGTTAATAACTGAAGAATGAAATGAGGGATTGTTACGGAGATGGCTAGGTGCTTCCTTTTAATTAAATCTTGTTATTGCAGGCCGTTTAGAGGGTTTTTTTTTTTTTCATGTACCGGAAAATCACTCCATATTATATCCATATAGTATCAAATTTGAATAAGATTTGACTCGCAAAGGAAAATATTACACAATTGTTATTGTTATTGTTTAATAACATTTAATAAATCAATTTAATAACATATAACACAATTGTTATTGTTTAAAAGTATAAACGGTCGGATACAGATAGTGAAAAGTCTTACGTACCGTATTCTTATCCGTTATAATTTTTCGGATACGGATAGTGTTGAATACGGATATGAATCGGATAATTTAGATGATCATCAAAACAAATTAGACACTTTTTGTGAGGAAAAAAACGCATTTATGACGGTCATCCGTCATAAAAAGAAAAAACTAAACAATGAGAGTAGTCCGTCGCAAAATGTCATTTTTTTATCCTTGCGAAAAGTGTCTCATTCTTGTTGTTGCATGATTTTCCGGATTTGGATCCGGACAAAATCGGATAATATCCGATCCGTTTACACCCCTAGTTCTAGTACTTTCTTTCCTAGCCAAGTAAAGTAGAATTTTAATGTGAAAAATTGGAGTTGAATTAAAGAAATTAACTCTAAGAAATTGCTGTCGATCTGTTCGTTAGAGAGTGGAAAAACTTTGTGATCAAGCGTGTAATTAACTATGTAAAGGTCCAAGGATCACACCCTAAAGTAACCGTATAACTGATACAGTGATCCTTAATTCTATGGCATAGAAATACAATTTTCATCTTTCCGGTTCATATTAAAAAGTATTTAGTACTTCTCTAAAAAGAAAAGATTCGGTGGAATATTAGGGTTATGACAGCATGCATGCATTCAAACATTAATAAAGGAATGTATTTTTAAAACCATGTCAATTTTTCTGATAGGAACGGGTCAAGGCCAAGAATTAGGTCGAGGGAATCAAAGTAACATCTCCATATGTCAACGCTTATCCGCTTCATTTGGATCTAGATCTAGGAGAGGTCTCTGAAAATAATTATGTACATTTTTTTTTCCCACTGGGACCAGTTTTTATGTTAAAATGAAAGATTGATTGGTAGGTACGTATAGCTTAAAATAGCAACAATTATATGTTGTTAACAATTAATTAATTAATTAAAAAAAGTGTCATTCTCAACTATCTTATGTAGTGGTGGTTAATATTAAAACGTGAACGAGGCAATTACTGCTCAATTGTCGAAAGCCAATATAAAGTATCTTACCACAATACGAAGTTACAAACAATCCATGGCCACTATAAAAGTATACAAGGACAAAATAAAATAATAAAAAAAAAAAAACTATACACGTTGTCATTGACATTGACTTGCTGCTATGATACCTGTGCTTAGCTAGTTGCTCTTACATTGATCCCGTCAAGCTATAAAATTACACTTATAAAGAGAGAAATAGAATTTTTATTTTTTAAATAATGAAAAGGATACATTTAGACATTCATTCTTTGTAGAGCTAGTTGTGTTAGTTCAGAATAACTAAATATACTTCCAACTGCTTTAATAGGTAAAATAGGACATTGGCCTCCCTTAAATGGTAGCTTGCAATAATTTCTTGCAGGCAAAACAAAAAGTCATTAGAAATTAACACGAATTTCATTTTCCTAAAAAATTTCAACCTGCTTTCCTCCTCCTTTTGTCGACCAGACCCATTAACTCTTCAGGAACTTGCTCCGCATCAACCCGCTACAGTACTTCTTTCATTTTTACGGACCAAGCTGACCATTTGCACACCTCCTGGGTCAGTGGGCCAGATTAAATGAAGATCAGTCAATAATTGATCAAGTCAAATGTATCGCTGTTAATCAAGAATATAAATATGTGTACTTGTACAATGGAATCAAGCACCGAAAAATACAATCGAACTTGTATACTCAGTCTTTATTCATCTTCTCTGTATCTAGGTCAGTACATCTTTCATTTATACCTATTAAAACTTCACTGGTTAAAATTGTTCCATTTGAGGTTTAGTGGAAGGGAAACTCAAAATGATTTAGTAGAGACTACAAGCTAATTCAGTTGTAAGTTGTTTTTTAATCTGTTCATGTCGTACCTTCCCAAATTGATCAATCTGTTGGCAGCTTAACCCAAATCGATTTTATCTGAGAGATAATCATTCCCTTTTTCTGTAATTTATATTAAGTTATTTTGAGAAATTTGTTTGGTCCTTGTACTTAGTATTTTAATTTTGGCATTATTATTGAATTCTCTTCTAATACTAAATTTCTTGATCTTCAATATCTAGATCTGAGAGAAACCACACAGAGAAGTACGTAGAAGAAGAAGAAAATTGTTACTAAAATGCCGTCACAGCAGAATTTATTTGAGGTGTCTGGGCCTGCATATCTTACCTCTGTTAATTGGTGAGTTGTTATTTTCATCCATATTTGGTAGATTTATTTCATTATTTCAGTAGCATTCTCTCCTTTTCCCATGCAATAACATCAGATCGATGTAACTAAAAATGCTGTAACCGAGAATGTATGGAAATAGTTTCAAGTGGGTGTTTGGTAAATGCTGATAAATGCTAAGTACCAGCTTACTTTTGGGCTTGTACAAGTTTTGTATGGAACTGATGTACTTTGTTTGCTCTTCATTAATTGTACTGTTGGTTTATTTTGTGAGTCTTAAATTAATCCTAAAATTTTAAAGCTTTGCCCAGAATTTACACCAGTTAATTAGTGGTACAAAAGCAGACGTGTTTCATTTCAGTTATAATTTGATAACTTGTTCTGCAGATTTAGGTTTAATGTGCAAAAATTTAAAAGGCAGATGTCTAGATTGCAAACTATAAAATTGTTGTCACTTGCTTTTGGAAAATGTTCATGATTCAACCAATTTAACCTTTCAAACATAAAAGAAATATGTTCATTCTTCTCCATTACTAATATTTACAACTTTCAATTAATTTAATTCTCTAACACAATCTGAACTCATTGATAAATTAAACAGGAGCTGTCCACATGATCAGAGAGTAGTTGTCGCATCTCTGGTGAAAGCGACATACATCATAGAGAAAAACAGAGTGCTCGCACCAGCTTGGTGGCAGCATTTCCATTTTGATTGCAAAGAGGAGCTCAGAGATGTCTCTGATAAATCAGTCTATTGTTGTATTTATGAGTTGAAGGCATGTTTTTCATGGCACCCCTCTGCACCAAGATTCATTGTGACCTTCAGAGGCACAATGCCGGATATAATACATGGTCCTCGAGATGGTTTTCTAGACTTACTTGTGACCATTAGTGGGATCAATAAGGACCCACGTTTGAAGATTGCTCTAGATGCTGTTCGAAGGCTCATATCGGATTATCAGGAAACCAATAAGATTTGGCTCGCTGGTCACTCTCTAGGCGCTTCATTCGCGACTCTTACTGGGAAATACATTGCAAAGACCCACGATATTTACCTCAACACATTCCTTTTCAATCCGCCTTTCCCCTCAATCTCTCTCGATTGGTTCCCAAACGTCAACAATAAGTTGAAAAAGGGCCTGCGCATTACTAAGACCATTTTCAAAGGGGGAGTTTCAGTTTTAATGCAAAACCAACACAAGAAATCACACGAGGAATTTTTAAAGTTGGCCCCATGGACTCCATACCTATTTGTGAACCCGCAGGACCCGATCTCAACTTCATATATACGGTATTTTGAAGGACGCAAGAACGCAGAAGGGACGATATTAGGAAGCATAGAGCAAGTGGCTAGTCAGACCTCTTTGAGGGGAATTTGTGGTGATGTTCTTGGTCAAGGATCAGAGATGCCACATCTGCTTCCATCAGCTAGATTAGCAGTGAACATAAAAAAGTGTGGTTTGCATGAGATTCATGGGATTCATCAATGGTGGCAAAAAGATGTATCTTTGAAATTTGATGATTATCATTATCAGCCTAAAAAATGTTGATATCTTTTATTTCACAATTTTTAAGCTGATTACTCGAAATCAACATATAATTTTTCATTATATGGAAGGAGAGATGCGCAAGAATTTTACAAAAGAGGTGTAACAACAAGCTGAACTACTGCAGCAGGTCCTTCTATAGTGGAACATGTCAGAAACACATAGAAACACTTTCAATACTCAGCTTTAACTATCTGTTTCTTCTTTTGTATTATGTTGTATTTCCTTTTTCTTCTTTTTTTGGCTCACACGTATGAACCATCATTGATTTTCATTAGGTTTGTTACTACCCCTTGTAACTGTTACTGATATGAATCAAATATATATATATGGGCAAAGGCCCTATTTTCCTCTAGAAAAATATTTTTTCTATGTATGTATGTTTGTCCATGTGAAAAATGTGTGTGCATGCACGGGTGTGTGTGTGTGTGCACGGGTGCATGCATCTGTGTGCTATTGACATGGATAAAATAAAACACAGCAACTCTAGTTCATTCTTTTTCAAACATTTCTTATCCGGACCATATATATATATAAATTTCTAAAGTTCCAATAAGTTTTACTTGTAGAACTAATGCTCCGGTCGGAGCAAATTCTCTTTTTCATTCTGCATTTACTTTTCCATTCATTAATTGAGCAAAATTCTCTTCTTCATTTCTTTGTTCATGGTCGACACTTTCATCTTACCATTTTTATTCTCTTCTTCATTTCTATTTCTATGTTCATGGACACCTTCATTTTACATTTTTACTTCTTGATTTGTTTTAGTTAATTTCTTAATTACTTTTTGTATCTTAAGCTCACATTACTCAATTATGCGACAAATTTTTTGTTGTTTCGTATCAATATTTGAATCTGTATTCATAGATGAGTATGACTAATATAACATCAGTGGCATTTTAGTCTATATAACACTAATTTCAAAACTTATCGAATCGATTTCAAATGGTGAATCCAAACCAATCTACTTCATTAGTTGTGCGTTTACATCAAAATTTATTTAGTATCAAGTCAAGCAGTCAAATGTATGAGTTTGTAAGTTAATTTTAATACATTCATTTGATATTAAAATAACTTGAAAATATAAAAAAAAAATTATATGTAAACGCATCACTCATAAAATAAATCGGTTTAAACGGTTTGAATTAGTTATTTAAAGTCTATTCATGTTGATTTTGAAGTGAGTATCATATGACACCAATGTTATACTAGTCGGACTCTTCATAGATATCTTATTCGCATCTGTATTTAAGGCAAATTTCGATATTAAATTTTCACATCCGTTCACTATCCGTATTTATTTTCATATGCTCATTGAAAAATAGATACAACTTTTAAACTAGCACTACGAATTCTCGCCCCCACCACCCCCCCCCTCCCCCCCCCACACACCCTTACATGCAGAATTTAATTTGAAACATGTGAATGTGAAGAAAATGTATAGTTATGTTTGCTCACATTTTTTTTTTTATAATTTAAATTTGTTTATTGAAAAAAAATCATAAATTTCAAAAATATATGGAACACTTTTTTGAAATTTTGAAAATAAAAATTTAATATTAGAAAAAAAAAATGTCGTTTAAAAATATATGGAACTAAAATATACGTACATCTCTTGAAGCGCGTAAATCCAATTTATGTACCACCCCTTTGGGAATTCAGATCACCTCCGGTACCGTTAAAAAAAATCTATTAGAATTAGTGAATTTGTGGATTTGATTGTTCTTTTAACCTGACACAAATTTTAAAAAAGAAATTCTACATCTTTAATAAACACTGACTAATAAGTTAGGTTTGACTGTGAATAAATATGAATGGTAAAACTGTGGGTCCCATTTTGCAATATCTGACAGTAGAGGTGAAAAAAATTGTTCATAACTTGTGACTCGCTCGCTACAAATTTAATAACAACTCGCTCATTATCAATTTGCTTGTTAACTTAATGAACCGAGAATAAGGAAATCATATCACATCCAATCCCAAGTAGTTTCTAACCGGATCCAACTCCAAATTAAATTGAGTATGATTGTACAACTTGGCATATCAGTATACCAATATTCTTTTATTAGAGAAATTAGCTATTACTTATCAGTTTGTCTAATTCTAAAGCTAAATAAACTTCAAACAAATTCAAAATTATCTATAGACTTGATTTCTTAATGAATCACTTAAATGAGTATGAATCAACTCGAACATTTAACTGGCTAAGCACTCATATTTTGAAGCTCAGCTACTGATGACCTGACTACGGTCGAGAGGATACTTTCCTCCTTTGGAGCGCGTAGACTAGGTTTGCGTACCTGGAACTTCCAATTTTGTTTTATCAAAGTGAGAGCTAACGTTTCATTTTGATTTTTTTTGAAATGTCAAGTAAAAGAAGTTCGGTTTCAAAGAGGGTTCATATAATTTTCCATGTTTCCCTTTGACTTGTCCCACGTTACTAGCAGTTTTGAAAATTCAAAAGCAAGCCCTTTTAAAAAGAGAGCAATTTCATGTATATCTCTCAAAATTTTTAATATTACATATTTATACTTAATAATCATACAAATTCACATATTTGTTTAATCTAACTCTATAACATATCAAATATTTTCAAAAATAATTAAATAATATTTTATTACCTTTAAAAAAGATACAGTATTAATTAATAATATGTTGACTATTATATTCTTCATTTTTGTCTCTTTAATCCGTCTAAGTTCTTTCTTCTCTAAGGTGCAAAACATGCTGCTTCTCTCTTCAAACAAAGATAGAAAATTAAAGCAGTAAGGGATAGCAAAAATATGTGAGAGGGGAGGTGACTAGAGAAAGCGGAGATAAATTTGTGATTTAGCGAGTTTGGAGAAAGAAATGGGAGCAGGGACGGAATTGAGGGGGTGCAAGGGGGGGCCAGGAACCCCCAATAAAATCAGAATTTTCAGTAGATCTAAAGAAGGATCAAGACCGTGGCACCCCCCAAAAAATTAAGGAAAATAATTTGCTTGTAGCCCATCAAGGAAATGTTAAGTACTCATTTGTAAAGCCCATTAAGAAAAAAATTTGCTTGTAGCCCAAATAGCCCATAGCCATGGTAAACATTCGGGAAAATTTACAAATTGACTTTGGTAAAAAAAATTTCTTTCTGTCAATTTAGTCTAGTTTCCTGTCTCTTCACCTAATCACCTCCCTCCAAAATGTTGATCCCTCTAGCGCATCCTCTCCCTTTTTTGTCTGCCTCTTGGACCCTGGCTTTGCACCTTACTCTCCGCCTCAACATTTTTTGACTTACTCCGCTCTCTCCTTCGAACATCGACTCTCTGCTCATCAAGTTTTCTCTCTACAAGTTCGCCCTAGTTTGACTCCGCCCAGCAGAGGTATGATTTCGCCCCTATAAAAAAATTGATTTATTGCTAGTAAGGGAAATCACTAGCGCTAGAAATTTCACTTCAATTTTCTGTCTGGATTGAAGAATTCACTTCAACTTTTTTAAATAGTTTTTTTTTTATCAAGTATGAGATAGAATATAATTCTCTGAGTTTTTTTTTATGATTTGTAACTTCTTTTTTTTTTCTGTTTTTCAGATTTAGAACCTTCAATAATGAAGCGAAAAACAATAGAATTTTTTTTCAAACCAATCGAAAATGGTACAAGTTCACAATCTGAGTCTCGGGCGAACACAGAAGTTGTTAACCCTACTCAAGTGCAAGAACTTGAATAAAATCGTGCTACATCTAATATGGTTGCACAAGAATCTAGAATTGGATCTTTAATGTATGAGAGAGATCCAGGTAAACGCCGTCCAATTGGGGAGTACTCTGAAAACGAAAGAGATGCAGTTCGAAGATTTTATATAACCGAAGGACCATATCAACCACACTTGAAAGAGTATCCATTAGCAGGATCAGAAAGTCACCATCGTCGGTTTCAATTTCACTGGTTTAAAAGTTTTCCATGGCTAGAGTATTCACCTCACACACATCGTGCCTATTACTTGCCTTGTTTTCTTTTCACAACAAAACCAAAAGGAAAGTGCGGCTTAGACACATTTACCGTCAAGGGTTTCCAAACATGGAGGAAAGTTAATGAAGGAAAAGAATGTGCATTTCTAACTCATATGGATCAAGATTCAAACTCGGCACATAATTTTGCGGCAAGGTGTTTTGTAAATCTCAAGAATAACATGGGCCATATTGAAAAGGTGATGGTAAGGCAAAATGAGAAAGTAGTGCTTGCTTCGAGACTTAGGCTCAAGGTTTCGATTGATTCCATCAGGTGGTTGACATTTCAAGCATGTGCATTCAGAGGCCATGACGAATCTCTAGAATCATTAAATCAGGAAAATTTTCTCCAAATGATCAAGCTTTTGGCCTCTTACAATAAACATATGAATGAAATTGTGTTAGATAATGCTCCAAAAAATATAAAGTACACTTCACCATTGGTTCAAAAGGAAATCCTTCACATCTTGGCTCGAAAAGTGCAGGTAATACTGACTTTTTATTTTTATGTATAGGGTTCAGGATTTCAATTTTTCAATCTTTATAATCTTTTCTTATTCTCTTGTACAAATTTAACAACTTTTTATACAAATTTGCAGACAACAATTAGATATGAAATTGGTGAAAGCAAGTTTTGTGTCCTTGTTGATGAAGCTCGAGATGAGTCTAAAAAAGAGCAAATGACCCTAGTTCTTCGATTTGTCAATAGAGAAGGATTGATAAAGAAGCGGTTTTTGGACCTAGTTCATGTGAGAGATACTACGGTGTTAACTCTCAAGAACTCAATTTGTGCTATTTTATCGGATAATACCTTGAATGTGAAAGATATTAGTGTTGGGGTTTTGACGGTTCAAACCCAATGATTTAACTTAATTGCGAAAAGTGTGTAAAACAAAATTTTACGGTTTAAGCTAAGAATTAAACGAGTTATGTCAGGAAACTTTTCAAGGTGGTCCACCTTCAGTATTCATTTGGCATCAAAACCTCATTTAATTCATTTACAGATCTACTGCATAATTGATTTCTAAAAGCTTTAAATCTACTTATCAATTAAATATATTAATATAACATGTTTATACCTCGTTTCCAAATCTCAGTTGGAATGTAGTTGAGCGAGAAGAGCTACACCAAGGAAGGAATCGACTCGCAGTATCACACGTGTGATACCTCTATTGGTTATCCACCAGGACTGAGAGCGATTTATTTCTTCTACCAAAAATATTGTAAACTGCGGAATTCTGCAAAAACACTATTTACCGAGAAAATGACAAAATAAATATATTTGTGTCCCGAGGTAACTCGGTTTTGCTTAAAAGCTAAACCGCAGGATTTCACAAAATATATTATTTCCTAATCTCGTAATAACCAAAACCGAGGAAGAAAGAAAAACCAATTAACGAAGTAATCAGATTAACACGTGAATTAGTAAGTTTTCTCTCTACCCTCACCCCTCTATTTATAGTGTTTTGAGGAGGTTCGCAAAAGACCGAAATACCCCTCAAAACAAATCTATTTACCAAAATACCTTAACACCTCATCATTTAATATGTAAAAAGACCAAAATGCCTCTTCCACATTCTTCTCCATGCTTCTACACCCTTCTACACCCTAAGGTGTCATGCAAGGTGGCATAGGTGTGAAATGACCATTTTGCCCTTGTTCGCACAAAAGCGTGCACACAAAGTTTCAGGTACAGCTAGCTGTACCAGTTTAAACTGTGATTGAGCTTTCGTATTAGGTTGCAAGTGCACAACCTTTCTTTGATAGTACAATCCGGTATCGATCCTCAGGGACGGTACAATTCGAGTCTAGATTACTACCTATCCTATCTAGGTACTAGAAGTGTGAAAAGTTGGGTTTGATTTGTTTATATTTCCTAATTTCAAGTAACGATTCGATTAACGGTAAATGAAAGCAATTAAAGGTTTTGGTTTTGAATCAATGATAAAAGGTGTTCCCAGGGTTTCAGGTTTCATCCCAAACTTTGCCCTCTCTGGACCTATCATACAAGTCTGATGCGACCCACATGATGCGACTCGCATCATTTCTGATGAGGGTCGCATTGCCCTCGAGCTAAGCTGACATGTGTTCGTATCTAAGTTGATTTCTTGTGCGAGACTTCAACCTGTAGCTCTCACCTACTGGTATCTAACTTAAATTGATTGTCTGGTTTACTAGAGGTATCCACAACCTTTCGATTAATGGAAAGTTCACCTCTCAATTACTATTGATCTTAGATCTACCTCATATACTCAATCAAAATTGCAAGAAACATCAATGTCAAATTACTAGAAGAGATGCTATAGACATCTAACAGTAGACAATCAAGAATCAATCAAGCAATCAATGAATACTCAAACAAAGAATCACACAAATTCAAACTTAGATCAAAACAACATGCAATTCAAAGGCAAAGTTTAGAGACTACATCCTAACCCTAGGAACTAAAGATCTACTCAAATATGGTAAAAGAAAGCATAAAAGAGGGAGAGAATAAGCAGATCATGATGAAACTTGAAAATCCAAGGTGGATTGGAGAGGATCTTGCAATCTTCTCTTTTTCTCCAAGTGATCCTCTTTTTCTCCAAGAAATCTCTAATCTCTCTCTTTTCTCTTGATCTCTGCTCTCAAAGTGATCTGTAATGTAAAGGGGGAAAAAGCTCCCGAAATTCTGGCCAAGGACCTCCTTTTGTAGGCAACGGATCTGACTTGGGGCTTGTCAGGTTTAATTTGAATTGGGTGGCAACAAGTGATGCGACTCGCATCATCTCGTCTTCAAGGCAGGAGTGAGGGTTGCATCGTAGGTCGCTTTGGGCTTTGATGTGACTCTCATCATGGGTGCTACGACTCGCATCAAATCTTCATGAAGTATGCTATTTGTCTGATTTTGCCCGATTTCACTTGATTCCTGCAAAGTAAGAACCAAAACAAAGTAGTACCACATTCTATGGATATTCAATGTAAAAGGCACTATTTGTTAGTTCAAAACACAAATTTTTGTATGGAAACAAGTCGAAATAATAGGTCTAATAAGGTGGTATCAGCCCTTGGCCCATTAAGGCATGAATAGTAAAAGGCTTTGATTTTGGGCTTTGACTTTGGATTTTTAATTTTAATTAAGGCTTTGGTTATTTTGGACTTTTAAACCCATAATTCAAATCCATAATTAACAAATTAAAATCCAAATCAAATATATACAATTGTCATGTACAATTATATTTCTTTTTAGTTGTTGTTCGGTAACTTTTATACAACGTAACGTGTACGTTTATAAATTAACCGTTGTTTATGCTTGTCATTCTAAATGACATTTATAATTTAATTATATCACGTATAATTAATTATAATCAATTTATAATTAATCAGTAAGATTCTCCGAGTAGCTCCTATATGGTGTGACCCAATAGGATCTGTGTTATGTTGGTAAACAAAGTTAAAACAGTTTTAACTTAATAATCATGGGTGGCGTCTGGCAACACATCATGATCATCCAATTACACAGATGATGTTGTACTGTACAATATCACGATCTAGTAAACAATTTACTTGTGTCTGTTCTTCTGTCTCATAGCTATCAGATCAGTTCCAAGGTAGATGTGTACCATCCTTGTTAACTGTATCTTTTCTTGATTTTAATAGATTATCAAATATTTTGTAATTATACCACATGCAGATAATCTAACTCTACCAAAGGGCCTAGTGATGCTATAACTCGTATAAAATACGAGTGACAAATAGTACTCTTGGTAGACTATCACTTTCTCAGCTAAGCTATACATATGGGAATGCTACCGTTATTACTGCTTTTTACGAATAGCGGTGGATAACAATCACATATACATATTTCTCAGTGGGAATGATAAATACCTCATACTGTAGAACGTGACACCAAATGAAAACATAAATGATACGAACACAATTATATTTAATGTTTCATTCGGGGTCTGTCAAATACCATGTTCATAAAACATGTATCTATGTGATTAAAATGACATCTCATGTCAGGTGGTTTGTAAAACTTAACCATCTTTTAATCCACATACTAACCAACCTTATAGCGGTAATTAGTGTTCTTGCTAATTACCTCGGTCAGTGACCTTTTAAGATTAAGAGCATATATCATCTATATTATGAAATTTCACAATTTCAGTCATGAACTCGAAATGATCCTTAAATGCAATAATACTCAAGGCAACAAAATGATATAAACATTCAATTCATTAACAAAGCTTTATGATAATTTATTGTATTATTGACTTCTAGATTATTACAAACTAACAATTAGAGGTCAAGGATATGATGGTGCAAGCAATATGCGAGGGGAGTGGAACGGACTACAAGCTCTTATACTTTGAGAGTGTCCTTATGCATACTACGTGCATTGTATGGCTCATCAATTACAATTAGCTCTTATTGCAACATCAAAAGAGGTACGCGAGGTGCATAACTTCTTCCAAGATGTAATTTTCATCGTAAATGTTGTTAGTGTTTCTCCTAAGCGGAATGATGAGTTATTAGTTAGAAGAGCTGCTGAAATTGTGTGTGATATTGATTTGGGAGAACTTGATACTGGTAGAGGAGCAAATCAGATTGGGTCTTTACAAAGGCCAGGAGACACCAAATGGAGTTCTCACTACAAGACCATTTGTAGTTTAGCAAAGATGTTCGGTGCTACAACTAAAGTCCTAAGGAATGTAACACATGTTCAATCTCGTCTGCACCTCAGGGAGATGCTAGTGGTGCTCTCAAAAGGCTTCTCTCATTTGACTTTGTGTTTATTATGCACTTAATGAAAGAGATTATGACAATCACTAATGTATTGTGTCATGTTTTGCAACAAAAATCTTTGGACATCTTAAATGCCATATGTCTCATTTCAACAACTAAGGAGTTGATTCAAGATTTGAGAAATAACGGTTGGGAACCTCTTTTTGAGAAGGTCAAATCTTTTTGTGCAAGACATGAAGTTGAGCTCCCTGATATGAATCGTAGGTATGTTGATTTTACAAGTTTAAGATTGCATCTTTTTTGTATAAAGCATGATATAGAGTTCTTTAATATGAATTGTAAGTATGTTGATCTCACTAAATCTCAAAAGAAACACGATAACACTACAGTAGAGCATCATTATCGAGTGGACATGTTTGCGGTTACAATAGATCAACAATTGCAGGAGTTAAATGCTCGATTTAGTGAGCAATCTACAGAGCTTTTGACACTTAGTGCCTCTTTGGATCCAAGATATGATTCCTTTAACATCTCCAATATATGTATTTTGGCTAAAAAATTCTATCCCGCTGACTTTTCTGATCAAGAGAAAGCTTAATTGGAGTGTCAACTACCGCGTTTTTAGCTTGATATATGCAACGATCCGGATCTGAATGGCTTACCTTCACTTGTTGATTTGACTTTTGGATTGGTTAAAACTGGTAACGCTTCAATGTATCTGATGATTGATAGAATAATGCAGTTGGTGATAACTCTTCTTATCTCTACTGCAACGACGGAGCATTCATTTTCAGCCATGAAGCTCATCAAGACGGGGCCGCGAAATAGAATGGGGGATGGTTTTCTTCGAGACTACATGGTGGTATATATTGAAAAGGAAATTGCAGCGAAGTTCACTTCCGACGAAATTGTTGATATCTATGATTTGTTAGGAAGTCGTAGGGCTAAATTGAAATTAATAGAAATGTAGGATTTAATTTTTATTTCAAAAAAATAATTGTTATGCATACAACATACTTTTGGTAATAGAGATGTTATAATTTTGAATCTATTTAGCATTTAATATTGTTGTTAAGATGGTTATTGTTTAATTAACTTTTATATTTGAGGTTGTTCTTTCGTCTTTCAGTGCCCCCCCCCCCCCCCCCCCAATTCCAATCCTGGTTCCACCCCTGGGTGGGAGAGGTTTGATGCCTTACAGAGAAGAGAACTCAGGTAGACTAAAGAGACCGAAGGGTATAATGGTCAACATGTTATTAATTGATATTGTAAAAAAAATTAAGTTTTAAAAAATATTATTTAATTATTTTAGGAGATATTCAATATGTTATAGAGTTAGATTTGATAAATATGTGAGTTTGTTGAGAGGGGAGGTGACTAGAGAAAGCGGGGATAAATTTGTGATTTAGTGAGTTTGGAGAGAGAGGTGGGAGAGGTTTGATGTCTTACAGAGAAGAGAACTCAGGTGGACTAAAGAGACCGAAGGGTATAATGGTCAACATGTTATTAATTGATATTGTAAAAAAAATTAAGTTTTAAAAAATATTATTTAATTATTTTAGAAGATATTCAATATGTTATAGAGTTAGATTTGACAAATATGTGAGTTTGTACAATTTTTTAGGATAATTATATAATGGCAAAGGCTTCTATATATAATTATTGATTTTGGAGGGATAATATGTAATATTGAAACTTTTGAAGGGTATATATGAAATTCCCTCTTTAAAAAATGTTTAGTATCTCCTAAAATGTAAGTTTTGTCACGTGCTACGAGCAGCCGGAAATATAACGCTGACCGGGAAATATAATTTACATTTGTAGAAGTTGTTGTGGGTCCCAGAAAGCAGTGATGAGTAGTTCTATAGCCCGGGTCTAACTAGTGAATTTCTGATGGGTATTACTTGACTTTCCACTAAAAATATTACTTGTTGGTTGAGGCTTAAGCACCAGAGAAAAAGACTCGGAAGCCGAAACTTCACTGGTTAAAATTGTTCCATTTGAGGATTTGAGGTTTAGAGGAAGGGAATTTCAAAACGATTCAATAGAGATTACAGGGCAAGTCGTAAGTTTTTTTTTTCTCATCTTTTACCTCACAAATTGATCAATATATTGGCAGGTAAGCTAAATCGATTCGATCTGAGAGATGATCGTACCTTTTTTTTTTTTGTAATTTATATTCATTTGTTTTGATAAATTTGTTTGGTCCTTGTACGACCTACATTGCAATTCCCTGTGGTTCTTAGGGAATAGGGGGGGATTGTACAGAGGAACTAACAAAGCTAAACCTTTTGTGTTTTTTTTATTGAAGGAAAGGAACTTTACTTTTAGAATTTGGAAAAATAGATGGATAAAGAAGAGATTTAACTTAGCAGATATGTGCCTGAATTTTCTCATTAGATCAAATTGTATGCTTAGTAATTGATTAACTGGGCAGATATCCGAGTGTTTAAGCTGATGAGGGTTTTAATTTTTAGCTCTTTCATTCATGCCCAAAAATGAAAAAAAAAATTTGTTAATCTCGTCCTCTTTCTTTTCTCAAAAGAAATTCATTAAATATTAGATGTATTAGTACTGCTATTTTTGGCATTATTGAGTTTATGTTCTAATATTAGCTTTTTTTTTACCTTTTAATAAATAGATCTGGGAGAAACCACTCATCAGAGAAGTATATAGAAGAAGAAGATGACAAAAATGCCGTCACAGCGGGATTTATTCGAGGTTTCTGGGCCTACATATCTAACGTCTGTTAATTGGTGAGTTGTTATTTCATCCATATATTATCAAGAATGCAGACATATTTTCAGTAGTATACTCCTTTTCCCATATGCAATAACATCGGATGTAACTAAAAATGCTGTAGCCGAGAATGTATGGTAATCGTTTCAAGTGGGAGAGGGGGGGTGGTTAGAGGATTCGAGTTTTGTATGGAACTGATGTTCATTGTTAGCTCTTCATTAGCAAGTAACAATTCAAATATGTGATTAAGAATTGCAATTTGGCCTTTCACATGAACAATTGTAAAATCAAACATGGAGTTTAAACTATCAAAATTATTTGAAATATATATTTTATTATTAAATTGAACAGGAACTGCCCAAATAATCAGAGATCTGTTGCTGCGAGCCTGGTACAAGGTGTGTACGTGCTAGAGCGGGACCGGCAACAAAACCGGTACGGGCTTGAAGCTCGTGCACCTGCCTGGTACCAACATTTCCATTTCACCCCAATTCAAATCCTTGTAGATGATGCCGACTCCTCTATCTTTGGTGTTGTCTATCAATTTGCCCCACCAGTTCCCTTACCGGGTTCGAGTTCTGTTCCTGACCATTATTCATTAGATGCACCCACCTATGTCATAGCTTTTAGAGGCACCATAGCTAAGAAAAAAACATTATCTCGTGACCTTGGACTAGATCTACACATTTTAAAAAATGGGCTTGAAAATACAACCCGTTTCAAAGCTGGGTACGAAGCTTTGAACTACCTTGTGTATACTTACGGGCACCAGAGGATCTGGCTAGCGGGTCACTCTTTAGGATCTGCTATTGCAATTCTCATGGCTAAAAGCATGGCCAAGTTAACTGTCTACATAAAATCTTTCCTATTTAACCCCCCATTTTTATCCGCTCCAATTGAGAGGATAAGTCATGCCAAGGTCAAATCTGGGATTCGAATAGCAAATAGTTATGTCACAGCTGGGGTGGCCTCAATGTTGAAAAAACATAGCAAAAGGAGTAACGATTGTTTTGACATGTTAGCTTTATGGGTCCCACAATTGTATGTAAACCATGCTGACAATATTTGCTGCGAGTATATAGGGTATTTTGAGCATAGAAAAAAGATGGAAGAAATCGGTGCAAAGGGGGTTGGAAGAATGGCAACCAAAAACACAGTTCGTGATTTGGTTATGAATGTTTTTGGAAATGAATCTGAGCCGTTACATTTGTTTCCTTCTGCTGTTGTGAATATTAACTGGTGCAACTCACCCGATTTCAAGACAGCACACGGTATCCACCAGTGGTGGCGTCAGGAATTGAATTTAGACTCAAGAGATTACCAGTACTGTAATAAGTAATGAGCATCTTCAAAGGAGCTATTGAATCCATAACAATTGGCAGTATAAGCAGAGATCTGGTTTTCATACATTCTTTCATTGTCCATGTCATGTTTTCTTAACTCAGTTCTCGTTTTGACTAATGAATCAGTGTTATGTCAATTCTAATAGTGGCTTTTTTTTTCCTTTCATCTTGTATCATATGCCCTAAATTCGATCTGGTTTTAGGAATATATCAGGTGGGTTGAAACTCAAGTGAAAACCTATTATTAGTGGTTTACATGATGGGAGAGGCCTAGTCAAGGTTGCTAGCACTTGCAAAAAAGCAATGCAGTGTGTTAAAACAGTTGGACAACACAATGTGCATTACTAAGGTAGATAGATTGTGGATTTGCAAAATAGCGGTCACAAATCCTGCCTTATAATTGATAAAAGCAGACTTCTATAACAATTTGCCAGCAGGGGTTGCTTTTTATTGCTGTAACTGGAGTGTGAGAATTGTTGTGCTTCTCTGTTATGATTCTCTGTGTCAGTTTCTAATAATGTGAAATTTGTGGACAATGATAAAACTTGAATGGTGTTTCTGCTCATTGGTACCAGGCTCACAGCTACATTGGTTTTTACTATTGTGCTTCTGAACTGTTTTTAGAGAAAGGTGTCATTACTTGTTACAGCCCTGGGTTGGTCGGGTCAAGTTAAAATTTTCAAACCGGGTCACTGGGTTGGGTTCACTCAAAGCGGATAAGGGCTAATAAAAGACCTGGCTGGACATACCTTTGGCAGAAATAATTACCAATTTGTAACATATTAACATGTTGTTAGTTTGTCACTTGTATTAACTATCGATTAGTATTAAGGTCGTTACATATTACAACACAATAATTAAGTTACTAGCTTTGGCGTATCAAAACTTCGAACTGAGTTAAATTAATATTATGCAATTATAAAATTACTAACACAACTATTAATATGTGAAAGTAAAGTATATTGAAATATTAAATAATTCTAATGTAAGTTTTTCTATACATCCTTTTAGACTTTTAGTGTACATACATAATTTTGAAAGACAAAAGAATAGTTTTCTTTACTAAATCAAAATTGTAATATTTTATATAATGAAGAGTACATCATAATATTTGTATTCCAGCTTATACATTTAATACATACCATTTCATTCCATCTAATGATAAAGTACATTTAAAGAACAGATACGCTTTTTTTTAGTGAAAAGGAAAAATTTCATGTCTTGCTGCGTAATTTTCCCTTTTACTTTTGTGTCTCCAAAAGCGGGCTCCTATAGTGGACTTCATTCGTATATCCACTATCCACTATCCATGTCATTTTCTGAAAAGGTTAAAAATCTAGAAAACCCCTTTGTCGTGGAATATTCTCCCCCTCATCTTTTTCTTTTTCCTTTTTTAAATAATGGATCCACGTGTACAACGCGAAAAATAATGGATTTTGTTGTGGGGGACAACAGGAAGCTTTTAAATATGGCACTTGTGCCATTTCTAAACTTGTCGTGTGGATGTGTAAAAATTGGCTTTTGTTAGTGATTTTTTCTAATGAATTGTATATTTTCGCTCACAGTAAGCACAACTATTTCTTAATTTATATTCAAATGATGGAATACAAAATATTGAGTTAGACTCCATTTTCACTTTTCTACGATTTTGCACTGGTTGGAAAATTTTTGGAAAGAAACAATGAGAATTGACAAGGAGAAAACAAATATCTGCCGAACGGTTAAGAGGAATATGATCACACTTCACCAAAAATCCCATCTATTCCTACGGAGAAGACGACATCCGAACAAGCCTAAATATGTTGTTATTTCAAAGGAATAACATGACCTGTTCTATTATTCCAATCCCAACTGTTCAAATTTTTCATGTGCGAATTTCAACAAAAATTAATTGTTGAAATCGGTAAAACAGGTTTCTGTTATTCCTTTGAAATAACAACAGATTTATTTTCCAATCCTTAGAATAGAATGGGCTTAGTTTATTCGTCAGTATCCAATTTTATGGAAATTAGAATGCTTTAAGTTAATTTGTCACTTCCGAGGAGAACACTGGAAATTTCAGCTTTTGGTTTTTGCTGGCCATTTTTTTTTTTTTTTATAAACGAACATAAGACCAACATCAAATAAAGTTTAGATTCGAATTCAAAAGTTTGCGTGCATGCTCTACAAGTCATGTATAAAACTTGATTTATGTTTTATCATTAGCAAACATTGTGAAATTTGCAACAGTATAAACATCACAAGGCTATCTTAAAATCTGTAAATTTATCTTATTTTATCTTTTGCTTTGAACAATTTTTGTATACATTGGTAACGTTGTCAAGGAAAGATGGCAGATATATTTAGGTGCCTGTAATATTAAATTCTAAGCCTATAATCTAAGATAGAGAAGTAGGAATTCTAAACACAGCCCAGTAAAATAAAGCAAAATTCTGGCTCAAAAGGATCCAAATTCGACCCTTTTTTTATTATTAGTACTCCATATTACTCTCGCTATAACTTACAAGACATGCATCCAATAACTATTTACAACCACTAGCAGCAAACTTAAAATATATTCCTAGTAAAATTTACCTCAGTTAATACTTAAGATGCAATCCAATGCATCCAATTTTCACATGACACATAGGGTTTTTCGTCGATGTTATCCCCTCTTTTTTATCCCGTTCTTTACTGAAAACACTTTACCGGCATGTTGCTCTCTTTTCGCATATCATAAATCAGTAATCAGCCGATCTTGGATAGGATAATGAGGTTGCGAATTCTATATTAGCCTCTAATTTGTATTGAATTAATTCATCATATCAGCATCGCTTGTTTCTGTATATACGACAAAGCTTGGAAATGACATGGTTATGTCCCTGCATTTGTAACAAAGCTAGTGTAAGGAACAATCAGTAATGAAGAGCAGTAATACATTAATAGTGCATGCCGTTTATTATCGACAAGTTGACATGGTCCAAATGGTTAAACTTTGAGTGAGTCTATGGTACTATGCATATCATGGGTTGGTCCGTGCTACGGCTCAATATTCCAGTTTTCAAAATCCTAATGGTCGATCCGAACCGTTCATCTTGTTCTCCATATTAATATGTGTTTGGAGACCAAATTTTACATTTTTTTGAAATTTTTTTACTATTTTTTTAGATATTTAGAAAATCACTTGATCTGAAATTTCTGGACCATCCAAAAACAGTGATTTTCAATAAATCTAATATAATAGTAAAAAAAATTCAAAAAATATAAAATTTGGTCTCCAAACACATTAATATGGAGAACAAGATGAACGGTTCGGATCAACCATTAGGATTTTGAAAAGTCGAATATTGAGCCATAGCATGAACCAAATCGTAATATGCATAATACCGTAGACTCACTCATCTTTTCTTCTACTCTTTATGAATACATGCATTTGGCCCATAAGCAAGAACACAGTTCCTGAATTACTATGTAATTCAGTAAGTACATAAAACAAAGTACAACTATGTTCTTTATTGTAAAATGTAATCAATTACTCATTGTATGCACTATGCACTCTGGCCGAGTGAATATAATTTTATTTTTTGTTAATAGTATTTTATTTACTTGATGTGATGCACCTTTATATGGTAGGATTAGAATCGGTTTGTAAGACAACTAAAGATTATGGTTATTTTTTCATAATTTTCTGTTATCAATTATTTTTTGATATCTGAGGGCGTGAATTGTAAAATTGGGCATACTTAAGATAAGGAAGAGTCATATTTTTCAAAATAGCAGGATTTCTCTTGACAAAGTCGTTCCATTCCTCCTCATCTATCTTTCCATCTCCATTTGAATCTGCTTGTTTGAATGTCTGGTTATAAAATGTAGATCAACTTCATTTAAATAGAACATTATATAGTAAAAGAATTAAGAAATGCATTAATAAAAAGATCCATCGAAAGCCATTAAATACTATTTTTTTTTCTTCTTACATTATCCACAATGGCCTCGACAATATCCTCTGATAACTGCAAATCCGATTCACTTAAGAGAGCTAACACCATCTCCTTCAACTGAGACATTATAAAGTAAAAGAAACTTAATAAAAAGCAATATAAGTGACACTATTTATATAAAATTGAACTCAACAACATCATTTGAAATTATCTTTCTGGTACTATGAAAACAAAATATTTTTAAATTACCTCAACTCTTTCGATGCTGCCAGTGTGCCTCAAATCATATAGCCGGAATGCAACTGTCATTAGCCAAAGCTCAAGTTAGTACAATATGTTATTCTAAGTGGATTGAGGATCAAACAAAGTGAATTCTGGTAATGAACATACATGCTGTTTTCTCCGATTCAGGGGTATTGGGATGAAATACACTAAGCGATCTAACAAATTCTCCAAATTCAATTACTCCATTTCTCTTCACATCAAACAAGTCAAAAATCTGCGCATGCAAAGGTTCCATATTATTTCTGATTTTGAGGAACAGAAATGGGAGGGAGGAACAGAGGGAGAGAGTACCCTATCAGCAAAGAGATTTTTCTTATTACTGTTTCGGAACATAGCAAACTGAAACTCTTCCTGCCAAAAAAAGTTTAACCAAATGAATTAATAAAGTGACAAATCAAATCAACCATAATTATATTGGAATTTTAGGAGATAGTATTAAGGTACTAATCCAGAGAAAATTTACCTTGTGAATAAGACCATCTTTGATGATTGAAAAGCTCAATTTTTTGTACAGCTCATACAATGCCTCTACCTCACTTACGGTAACTGCTTCAAACAAGATGGCATGCAAACACAGTATTACTAAAATATAAACTTCTGGAAAATTTAGAGAAAAGTGAAATCCTGAAAACAAAATCTTTTTAACAATTTTTATATTAATATAAATGGATCTAAATTCAAATCATAGTTGACAACCAGTATGTTCCAGATTACACTGATATCAAGCATTTACGATTCCATTTTTTCATATTAAGCATCAAGCCCTCAACAACAGTACAAAATTGTTTTTACAAGTGTGTGTGTGTGTGTGTGTCTGAGAGAGAGTGAGAAAGAGATGTTACTAACAGGAGGTTTCAGAGGCAAGCAAAACTGGATCTTCATAACCAGGTGTATGTTTGATTTGTTTTGAAGAAAAGCACCCCATCTCTCTTGATCTTTAACTGGAAAGAACAAAATAGAAGAGAAATTAGTACACAAAAATAGCTCAATATACAGCATCAAAATGGCATGTTATGTATTTCAAAGAAATCGGGTACCAGGTTGCTGCAAGAAATTGGTACCAGCAAGCAAAGGAGCTGGTTTTACTCTGTTAAGGGGCTATTTTTTTTTTGTTTATGTTCCCTTTATCAGCTATTTTCTGTAACTTAGGACTTTATAACTAAAATTTATAATTAAAGAAAGTATTGTTATGGCTTTTATTTACAAAAAGAATAAAAGGCCATTGAAAAATATAAATAATAGTGATGTGACTGCCAATGTATGTGGCCTTCACCTGATATGATGTTAGCTCACAATAGCAATTAAAAAAGCACCCAACTTTTTTTTTATGGTTAAAAAGCACCCATCTTTTTTTTTTTTTTATGGTTAAAAAGCACCCAACTTCTTATGTAAAGCAAACCTTAAAGGTGGATCTGATAAAGATAACACAAATTTCAGGACAGAAACCCTGATTGCAGTCCCTTAAACAAGTCATTGTATTATAATATTTTAATTCATTGATCTCATGTATATACAAATTTACAATCCTGATTGGTTGTATACAGAAACAAATTTGTGGGCCCTGAGTCTTGGCTTTGTATTATTTTTAATTTAACGAAAGCGACTTGAAGGCCGCAGTCTATTACTATAAACAAGAACTTCTAATATATTATGATTACGATTATTAATATAATTAGTGCTAAAAGCAGTTGACAAATTAATGCACAGCTCAGGTATCATTTTTCAATTCAGACTAAAAGTAAGGTCAACATCATCTATGCAACTACTGCAATTATGATAAAATAGTACATGAAAAGTGACCCAAAATGTAAGAAAAGCGTGAAAGAGTTGTTGCCTTGTTGGCTTTAAGCTAAGTTGAAAGGATTTTCAGCAATAAACTAAATTCAATAAACAATTTAATAGTTTTATGTACCGTGTAAAACACTAATATGATATAATCGTTAAAGAATGGAACAAAATTAAAGAAAATCTAACCAAAATAACTTCCCCTTTCCTTTGGAAAATACATGCGAACATGTCACCTACACCTAGTTTATTTCAACGAAAAAAAAATAAGAAACAAACCGCATTCCGGAGCAGGCCCCATTAATTTGTTCAGAAACAAAAGAGATGATCACAAAACATGATTATACTGTAAATTGGAAGGCAACTTTATACGACTAGAGAAAAGAGAAAAAGTAACTAGCAAGAAGAGCAAGAAAACATACCAATTTTACCAGCTTTTCAAGTGCTTCTCCTGATCTACACTATTTCTTTCTGTCGATCTGGCAACACCGTTAACTAATCTACTTATAACAGAGGAGATACCTTCAGAGAGAGAGAGAACGACAGATACGGAAGCGAGACGGAGGGAACGACAGATACGGAAGCGAGACGGAGGGAACGACAGATACAGAGCGCGAGCGTGCAAGAGGGCGGAAGGTGAGAGCGACAGAAAGTGGGGCCGCCAATGGCCTTTTCTTCTCTGATCTTCTCTTTTCAATTTTATTTATAGACAGAACAGCGAGTTCGTATATTAACTTAGGGAGAATTCCCGGTGTACCCATGTAAAGTTTCAAAATAGCCAATATCCCCATGAATACACTAAAATAGTCAATACCGAATTTTTTATTAATATTCAAATTTAATATAAAATTTCAAAATATATCCGGATTGCCGGATTTTTTCGAAATGTACCCTTTCCGGAAAAAAATTTTCCGGAAATGGCATCTAAAACCGGAAAAAAAATTTCCGGAAACAGAGAAATTCCGGAAAATTTTTTTCCGGTTTTAGGTCATTTCCGGAAAAAAAAATTTCGATAATTCTCTATTTCCGGATTTTTTTTTTTCCGGAATTGTATTGAATTCGTTTATAAAACCGCAGAGTGTCATTGCTTTCACTAGGTGTGCTCTCTCACAGTAAGTTTTAATTTATAATTTAATTTAATTTATTTATATTTTAAATTTAATTAATTTACAATTTTAATTTCATTTATTTATATTTTAAATTTAATTAATATATAATTTTAATTTTCTTTATTTGTAATTTATAATTTTAATTTTCTTTATTTATTTATAATTTTAATTTTCTTTATTTATTTATAATTTTAATTTTATTTATTTATTTATAATTTTAATTTTCTTTATTTATAATTTTAATTTCATTTGTTTGTAATTTAAATTTACTTGATTTATAATTTAAATTTAGAAGTATTTAATTTGTAATTATTTAAATATGTAACTATTTAATGTGAAATTATTTAATTTGTAATTATTTAAATATGTAACTATTTAATGTGAAATTATTTAAATTCTGAATATTGTCATATTAATTGAAAAAAAATAAAAAATACTGCAGAATAATTTTAAAAGTTTTATTAATTCTAAAATATTTTTTTTAATTCTAAAATAATTTTGATTAATTCTGAAATGATTTAGAATTGTTTTAGGAACTTTTTGCTTTTCGGATTCCTTACGGAACTCTAACAATCAGATTGATCGGTTTTCGATTGAGATAATTTTATTTTCTTTAAATTCCAAAATAGTGTAGAATAATTATTGAAAATTGTGTAGAATATTTTTACTAATGGCAACACAAATTTTAATTACTTATATGTTGTTATTTTTGAAATTGCCAGACCAATCGAAATTAGAAATGACAACTATTTGTGTGAAAATGTATATTGGAGGGGAAATCCAATATAATGATGACGGGGTCTATTACAGTACCCGAGCTAAATACTCATTACCGCTAATCGTGGACCACAGTTTTGATTATCTTCTGAATGAGATTTATAAATTAGTTGGGTACAATTCTAGCAATGCAAATCTGGAAATCCAGGCCAGATTTAACATGTCCACTGATGGCCAACGTGACTACCAATTAGTACCGGTAATGAACCAACAATCATTCGAAATGATTGTAGGAATTGTGTTGTCTTTTTCACAAAGGTTACCGGTTCTGGAGTTATATGTAGAATTGGAACCAATCTATACCAGTCATATACCTGAACCTCAATCCCGACCCAGTACCAGTCAGATTCCTGTGGAACCCGACCCAATACCAGTTAGATCCCGACCTAGCACCGGTCGGTACTCTGTGGATGTAAGAATGAGACCCCGATCCAGTATCGGTAGCAACTCTGTGAATGAACCAGTTATATCCCGACCCAGTAGCAGTCATAATCATGTCGATGAAGACCCAATACCAGTTAGATCCCAACCTAATACTGGTCGTCACTCTGTTGATATACCAATGAGATCCCGACCCAGTCCCAGTGCGGTCCGTAGACATGTACGTGATTATTCTCATGTACCTGTGGATGCAATTGATTCTGATAGTTTGGCGAGTGGAGATGAGATGCTCTCCGATGAGTTGTCAGGTTCTGATGATGATATCAGACAGCCCAACCAGTCACAACCACATTCCCGTCAATTACAGTACCCGATTACTGGTCGGGAAAATATGACACATCCGGTTGACAGTTTCAATGACATATCCGGTTTTCGGCCTGCGGATGTCAATTTTTTCGGCAGGTCAAAAAAAACATTTGATAATCCATTGGCTAAAGGTGTATTTTATGAGTCGAAAATGGCTCTAAAGATAGCAATCAATGAGTTTCATCTTGAAAATAATTGTGAGTGCAGGGTTCTTAGGAGCGAACCTAGACGTTACGAGGTGGGGTGCAGAGATGCTTTTTGTAAATTTAAGGTGTCCGCAAAGCAGAACGGTCTTTCAGAATCTTGGATTATTACCAAACAAGCACTTCCCCATACGTGCACAGTATCGGCAACACGTACTGATCATTGTCAGCTGACAGCAGAGATGGTTGCCCTTGCGATTGATAAAACCATTAGAAGGGACGTGTGCTCTTCTATAAATCATATTCGAGATATTGTCATGATGAAATATGATAAGGTAACCCCCAAGTACAACAAATTATGGAGAGGCCGTGAGCTTGCTATTGCAAATCTATTTGGGAGTTGGGAGAACTCGTACAACTTGCTTATTCCACTATTGGAAGCCATCAAGAGAAACAATCCAGGAACTAAGTATTGTGTGATCTCGAACCCGATTGAGAAAGAAACTGATAGGCACTTCCACAGAGCGGCATGGGCATTTGGAGCGTGTATTGCAGCGATACTGTTCCTCAGACCAGTGATTAGTATCGATGCATGTTTCATGTCGGGGCGGTACCAAGGTAGGCTGCTAATGGCATGTATGTACGATGCTGAAAACCAATTGCTTCCAGTGGCTTTTGCAATTGTGGAGAAAGAAAGTGCTGACAACTGGGTTTTTTTTATGAGATGGTTAAGGTTGGAAGTAATTGGAGATAATCGATTCTTTTGTGTCATATCGGATAGACATTTGGGAATTAAAGCCGTGTTTCAGGATCCAAATCTCGGATGGGATGAGTCTATCGATCAATGTGTACATCGGTATTGCTCCCAACATGTTGCCGAAAATCTCTACAAGCACGTGGGCCGTAAGAGAGAGGTTAGCGACAGGTTCATAGCTGGAGTGAAGAAATGCAAACCTAGGAGGTTGCAGGAAATGTTACAAGACTTTGAAATTGGTTGTCCGGAGGCTATCGACTACCTTAACAAGGTTGGTAAGAGGGACCCTAACGATGAAGACGAGCTTCCATGTCCAGAGAAGTTGTATAAAGCTTTGGATGGAGGCCACCGATGGGGGATAATGACAACAAATGGGTCAGAGTCACTAAATGCCGTGTTCAAAATTAGTCGGCGATTACCGGTTGCAGCGGTCGTGGAGGACACGTTCTATAAGTTGAATAAGTGGTTTTTTGAACGATGTAACAAAGCACAAATGTCATGTCAGCATGGTCAGGTGTGGTCCGACAGGGTAACTAAGTTATTGCAAAAGCGAATTGAAAAAGGAAGGAAAATGAATGTGATTCCTTACCGTGGAAGACATGGTCTTTTTGAGGTCATGGTTAAGGGTGAAAAAATACCAGCAAGGCGTAATCAACCGAGACTCGAGTATACTCGTAGGGATTTCGGGTATAGGGTTGTTGTTACGGACAACAACAAGGTTGAATGTGAATGTCAGAAGCCTCAATTGATCGGCATACCTTGTTCTCATTTCATGGCCGTTGTTCGTGAAATGAGGTATAATGAAAATTTATACGTCAACCCATTGTATCGTATGTCAATAGTGGCACAGACATGGAGTGGACATTGGGAACCGAAAGGCAACCAATGTGAATGACCTGTGTATGAGGGCCCAAAAATTAAACCTGAGTCGAGACTGATAAAAAAAGGAAGGAGACGGCACGACTGCATACCGATGGAAATGGACATAATGCGTGGTCGAAGACTCGGACACCAGGCTCATCGTGAGACAATTGATCGAAATGCTGCAGGTATAACTGATCAACCAACTGTTGTTGATTTTTTTTAACTAAATTCACAATCTAATGCATGCTCTACACTACATATAGAGGAGGCAGCAAGACAGGCGCAAGCAGCGGCAAAGCAACTAGCAAGAACAAGTACAACCGTTTGGCGCACCCTCGGACAACATTTCAGTTTGTGTCGTAGAAATTAACTTGTGTTTTTTTTTTATTTCTATGTGTTAAGAACTATTTGATTCTATAATTTTGTAATGTTGCTGATTATGAAATTGTAGACGATCAAGATGGACAGTAACAACCGAGAAAAGACCGAAGAAAATAAAAACAAATGCCAAATCACTGGAAGAGATAAAAATGACTATCCGAGATGTGTGTAGATAAAATAATACATGCGAGTTGAAATATCTGATGATGATTTTGTAGATAAAAAAGCCTGGCTATCACGTTGTCTGGGGGAGATAAAAAAGTCTGGCTAGCATTATTAAGTACGTTATTTTGTGAAACATTCGTATGTGTTGAGAATTATTTTATTTTTATGTGTTGAGAACTATGTTATTTTGTATGTGCTGAGAACTATTTTATTATGTACGTGTTGAGAATTATTTTATTTGTACGTGTTGAGAATTATTTTATTTGTATGTGTTGAGAATTATTTTATTTTGTTAAGTTATAGGATATGGTTTCAATGCAACACACATGACAAGATAAATCAAAAATAACAAAACATAACACAAATGTATAAATAAAAAAAATATACGAGGAGTCCTACAAGATAATAAAAAATAGCAAGATATAACGCAAATAACAAGATAAAATCTATAAATCCTACTGGCCACGCTGTGAATATACATGGTGGTCCGAATACTGCAAATGTGAGAAGCGAGAAGTGTCAACCCTAGCACGCTGTGAGCGGCGCGGTCCGTCAGTGGGATCCACTGCATGTGGTGTCTGAGACGAATCCTCTGCAGGAGGTGGATAAGAAGACGACGCCTCAGGATCACCTAATGGATAAGATGACGACGCCCCAGGATCACCGAATACGTGGCCGGAGAATGGAGTCGGAGGTGCCTCCATATGAGCCATCATTGATTCGTGTCTTGCCTGGTCAAATTGTATTTGCTCCATCTCGTTCGCCTGCTCCTGAGACAGTCCTGGATAGTAACGATAACCTGCTTGATCCTGAGACATCTGCATTTCATAAGAAATTTTTTATTACTTGTTCATTGTAAATTAAAAAACAAAATTACCTCAATTAAAGTATTATATACCGGGCCCAATTCATCGCCGAATAGTTCTTGCAACCATTCATCACCAGTCATCTCCCGCTCCTGCATCGGCTCCTGCGTCTGCGTCTGCGTCTGCATCGGCACTTTTAGTTCATACATAGTTTTTCTTAGTTACAAACTAAATTTTAAATCAACTAGTAAGTTCAATTTATACTTGGCCAGCGTTGGCACATGATGATAGATTATACCCTGCGAACTCTCCCGGATGGATGTAATCCCTCTAGTGTGAGCCATCATATAACCAGCCTGTCACTGGATCTGGGCCTTCAAATACGGGGCCAGCTGGCATCGGCTCCGTCCTCAAAGGATAAGAATCGTCAGATGGAATTTCCTCCCAGTTAGGTGGAACCCCCGCATCCTCCAGCATGGCAATAGCACGGTCTCCATAACCATTATCTCTGCAGAGACACAAACCTAGTCTCATTTTGCCCTTGCCAATTGCACGGAGACCCTTCGTGAAAAATGCCCGTGTGCCATGTGCTAACTCTCCTATCCCACGAAGAGTATAATAAATGATATATAATAAACCAATCATAAAATTCAGAGTTAGAAATATTTACAGTTCGAACAAATGTCGATCCGCTGGAAATGTATCCAGATTTGGAGTGCTCGTCTCTTGGAACCGGAACATTGCGATTCATCCCCACCACGTGCTGGCCAAACAGGTAGACGGATGCCATGCAGTTCTCCTGGTACCATTTACGATATCTTAGGAGGTCATTTATATCCCACGGATGACCTACTTCGTACACATGATCTGCATAATGTGTCGCCTCGTTTACATGCCGACGGTGCAGTTGCGCCCAGTTGGCATTTTTCTTTGAGCCCGATTTCAACTTGTTTACAAGGTTAGTAGAATAAATAAGTAAATAAGTACTTTAAAATAAGTAAACCACATATGATTTGCGAATATTACTTGTGCAGCTCTTGGTGCTCGAGCGGATCCTGGGGAAGCGGTGGCTCTATCTGTTGCCATTTTCCAAACTGTCGCATGCAGCGATCAGGATTGTGATGCTCAACAATCCAATAAAAAATAAGAGGACCGCGGTACAAGTAGAACGGCTGACAAATTTAGAGTTGCAATGTTAGGTAGAAATTATAAATGTGATGACATGAATAAAAGAAAGAATAAGACTTTACTATAATGTACCTGATCCGCCCGGGTTGTTCTCGAAAGTTCGTGGTAAACAGATGCATATGGCTGCCAATTGACCATGTTATCCATCAGTTTCTGAATCTGGTCGCGAGGGATACTTGGACCGGAGGTTGCACCATGGGACGAGTTTTCCCAATTGTGTGGGCCTTTCCATAAGTCAGCAAAGGTGGGACATGTCTCTTCTGTTTTTGCGCCCCAGTTCGGTTGAGATCCCAGTAATGGCCGGTGAATTTGAAATCGGGTCCACGACCAGTGTTGCAGAAGCATGGTGGGACCATGCATGGAGTGGCATGAAGGGCTGGATGCGAGGCACAGATTTCTATATAAATAGGCGAGAACAGCTCCGCCCCAGTTGTAATTCCTCGGCTCGTCCAAGTTTTCAATCATGCCGAGATACCATAGCGGTATTCCGTCCCCGCTACTGTCAGCAAACATGGTATTTCCCAGCATGTCGAGGAGAAATCCACGGACATACCTAACCGTCAATTTTCAAATGTAAGTACATTATTCAAAATATGAAATACTAATAGGGTTGTAAATAAAAAAATACTAACCACTTCAATTGTTGGTCGTTCGCATCTGTTGGTAATTTTTTGAAGCACTCACGGACAGCTTTTTTGGCGATAAGCATGTCGTTCGTATCATTTCCCCTCTTCTTCATGAACCCCTTCACTTCATTATCTTTCACGCCCAACAAGTCATACAGTCGTCCTTTAAAACTCGTCGAGTTTGTAAATCCCGTTACCGGCTCCCCTGTAATAGGCAAACCCCAGAGACAACTCACATCCTCCAGAGTAACTGTAATATATTTCACTTGTCAGTAAGGAATCAAAAAAAAAATTTAATTAGTTAATACCTGTCATTTCTCCGAATGGAAGATGAAAAGTGTGCGTCTCCGGACGCCACCGCTCGACAAGTCCATGAATGAGAGCCGCATCGAGGGCGATATCGGGCAATGTCACGAGCTGATATAAGCCCATTCGAATTAAAAATGGTGTGTACCTCTCATTATACTCACATTTGTGCCGATAATGTCTCACGGTTAAAATCTCTTTACTCTAAAATAAGAACAAAATTAATTACAATATTTTTTTGATTACTTACAAAGTTATGAAAAACGAAATAAGTAACTGTTTACCTCCTTAGATGCTTTAGATATCCTATGATTACCGTGAACTATCCACAACAGGGGGCTAAATCTATGCTTAAGTACTGGGTCTGTCATACTATAAAATTCGAACAATATTGTACATCACCTTAAATTTTTTCAAATTATTATAAACCATTTGGTATTTTCTAAATTATTCTATACTATTTTGGTATTTTTTTTTATTATTCTACACCATTTGGTATTTTCTAAATTAAAATGAACTAATTAATTATATTTTAAATTAAAATTAAAAAAATACAAATATAAAAACCTGAATTGCAGATCCGATCGATCAGACAATCAGAGCTCCGAAAGGAAACCAGATTCCTAAAAAAATTTAAATTAATCGAACAATTTTCTATATTACCAAGATAATTTTCTACACCATTTCGGTAATTTCTAAACAATTCTAGACTATTTTGGTATTTTCTACATTATTCTAAACAATTTTGGTATTTCCTAAATTATTCTAGACTATTTTGGTATTTTTTAAATTGTTCTACACCATTTCGGTAATTTCTAAACAATTTTAGACTATTTCAGTATTTTCTAAATTATTCTAAACCATTTTGGTATTTTCTAAATTATACTAGACTATTCGGTATTTTCTACATTATTCTACACAATTTTCTAAATTTCTAATTTTTTTGGACATTATTCTAAACTATCTAAATTTCAATATTTAAATAAATAAAAAAAATTATAAACCATTAAAATTAACTAATTAATTATATTTTAAATTAAAATTAAAAAAATACAAATATAAAAACCTGAATCGCAGATCCGATCAATCAGACAATCAGAGCTCCGAAAGGAAACCAGATTCCTAAAAAAAATTTAAATTAATCGAACAATTTTCTATATTACTAAGATAATTTTCTATACCATTTCAGTAATTTCTAAATAATTCTAGACTATTTCGGTATTTTCTAAATTATTCTAAATAATTTTGGTATTTCCTAAATTATTTTAGACTATTTTGGTATTTTCTAAATTATTCTACACTATTTTGGTATTTTCTAAACAATTCTAGACTATTTTGGTATTTTCTAAATTATTCTAAACAATTTTGGTATTTTCTAAATTATTCTAGACTATTTTGGTATTTCCTAAATTATTCTAGACTATTTTGGTATTTTTTAAATTGTTCTACACCATTTTGGTAATTTCTAAACAATTCTAGACTATTTTGATATTTTCTAAATTATTCTCAACTATTTGGTATTTCCTACATTATTCTACACAATTTCTAATTTTTTTGGACATTATTCTAAATTATCTAAATTTTAATATTTAAATAAAAAAATAAAAAATTACCTTCAATAGTGCTGTGAAAGAGACGGTTGGTTTGATTTTTTCTTCGGTGGGCCGTGGATATAGCAAGACCTCCGAGTCCGGAAAAAAATTTTCCGGTTTTGGGACATTTCCGAAAAAAAAAATTCCGGTTCCGCTGAGTTTCCGGAAAAAAATTTTCCGGTTTCACCGAGTTTCTGGATAAATTTTCTCCGGATGTAGGGCTTAGTTCCGGAAAAAAAATTTACAGAATGGGTACTTTTCGAAAAAACCCGCCAATGCGGATATTTTTTGAAATTTTATATTAAATTTGGATATTAATAAAAAATTCGGTAGTTAATATCCCCATCTAAACTTCATTTTCTTTTTTCTATCCCCTTTAATTTATTTTAGCTTACATTTAGTTATTATAAAATATAAATTGACTAATATACCCTTCCATTAAAATGGAGGCGTTCATTAACTTTCTCAAAAAAATTTGAATAAGACCTAACAAGACAGGGAGAGGAGACGCTTCGTCTTTCCTTCCAATTCGCGCCAAGAAATATTTCGTTGCCTTCTTCGTTCTAGACTTCCAGTTATTCCCTCCTCTCTCTTTCGTGTTCTTCTTTTTATTTTGTGGCGTTGTTGCCTTTCTCTATTCTCCTATCTATTTTGGATATTCTTACGGAAAATTCGAATGGTTCGTGAATTGAATTATACAACCATATTGAAGCGGTACGTACAACCTTCTATGAGTTTTCAATATTTTTTTTGTCACAATCAATTTAAAAATGACCTCTTCTGTTGCAATTTTCAGCGGTGCCAAATAAATTACTACTTGTGATTGGGGGGATAAACAAATTTCGTATTCTCAAATAAATACAATTCTAATTTCTTTGGTACAATTTTGTGAAAAAATTCTTAATTTGGTCTTAATCAATAAGATTTAGTGATGTTTGACCAATATGTGTAGCTGTAATTGCTTTGGAACAAATTAGTTTTTGAAATTTATTGACAGTAAGTAAACAAAAGCATAAAATTTAAAGTAAAAAAGTTTAATTCTTGTTAGCAAATACCGAAGACCAACTATGCATTTTGAAAGCTGTAATTGCTTTGGTACAGGTCTCTGTGTATTTCTAATTGTATTTTGAAGCTTGATTGCTCAAATTAAAATCACAGTTTCATTAATTCTATTTGAAACTAGAGGAAAAAAGAGAGTTGAGTTGAGTACTGTGAGTTTTTCAACTAGCCAAGTTGTGGGACCAACAAACCAATTGCATACCGGTACCCCTCACTTAAAACACACTTTCAGTATTTATTTCTTCATTCAGTAAGTAGTTGTAGGGCATGGCAAGTGAAAGGTGTGCCTTGTGTCCATGCGGCAGTATTTATTTCTTCATTTAGAAATGCAAATTGGAAAAACTATGTCAATTCGTACTTCACGGTTGCTGGGTTGAGGACAGCTTATGCTAATGGAATTGCTACCATGCCGAGTAAGAATGAATGGGTGACTTTGGATTTGGGTTATAAAATGTTGCCACCAATACTAAAACGACTTGCTGGGAGGCCTCGGAAAAATCGTATAAAATCATGTGATGAACCAAAGAGGAGATCTCATAAATGTACACATTGTGGCCAATTTGGTCATTATAGGAAAACATGCAAGAATACAGTGCCATCACAAGATGGTGAAGGTGCCCCTCATGGAGAAATCAAGCATAAATTGAAAGCCAAAAGGTTCTTTAATAAATAACTTGCTTATATTTTAGTTTGTTTCAATTGATATTCTATATTTGTTCTAATCTGTGCTATTTTTTATATTATATAATTGTTCTAATATGTGCTCTTTTGTAGAATTATAAGAAAAGGTAAAGCACAATCAAAGAAGAGAGCGTGTCTGCCCAGCATCTTTAAGCTACTTCAAGAAAAAAATATTTAGTTTTTTAATTAATTCAAATCTCTTTTGTGTATGCTTTTAGAATTTCTTTGACATGTTGAAAAGTATTAATATCTTTTGTAATGCAAAGCAACTGCAATTCTTAACTACAACTCAGTATCTCTTTTGAGTGCTGGTACCAACATTAGGGTTGTACCTTCAACTCCTAAAATTTAGATTAAGACAGATTCATGAGAAATGTTGGTGTGATGTGATATGATGCATTCTAGTGAAATCCTTGATTAATTTTGATGTACTCTGTGACTTCTTTGTTTCTTAATTAATCTAAGTTCTTAGAGAGATTACTGCATAATAGACATATCATTTTGGGTGGAAAAAATCAATTAAAAAGATTAAACACCTCTACCAGGGGTAAAAATGAAAAAAACACAAAGAAAATTATAAATCACAGTTGGTTTTGAATCTCCTTCTGAAACTTCTACAGCTCGTATAAAGATGTTCAAATGTACATATTCTAAAATTTACACTATTATGAATAAGAGCTAGATTAATCTCAATTTGAAAATAAAAGAAAATGTTAAACTCTACAGTTGATCATTGTTAAAAGTTGGATTTTAATGATAATAAAAATTTACACATCTACACATACACTCATATATCCCTTTTTATACATTTTACTTGTATAACATACAGGTTACAAATTCAAAAATGAACATAAAGAAACTACAAACCTAAAGATTGCAAAATTCACAAATTTATCCTAGACGCATCAAATACTGGTTACAAAAAGCCACTATTATACAACCTAATGTTGTTACATTTACAAAGCCTTCCTATGCCAAGAGCTTTAAATTGTCAAAAAATGAAAAAAAAAAAAAAAACAATATATAAGGTGAATTCTCCTTTGGATGTGCAAGAAGCACAATTTCTTTTGTTTCTAAGACAACATTTTTCTTTGATACTAGAGAAGAATTCTTCTCTGATTGTGCAACCAATACATTATTTTTTTTTTGTTGTTACTGGGACAGGCGCATTTTCCTTTGATTGTAGGTGCTATCCATTCACCTTTGCATCATCTCTTCTTGCTTTGAGCTAGATGAATCAATAAATTCTTGACCTGACAATGTAAACCTAATTAGAATGAAAAACTCCTAAATATAAAAAAAAAAAAAAAAACTCCAACAACTAAAGAACCACAACCACATTCAACCTGATGCCAACCCAATTTAGCCACAAGAGCGAAATTCACAAGTACATGAGATTTGACTTGAGACGAACTCAGTTGAATTTGGGTGTAATTAACTAAAAATTACTCAAATTCATGTACCTACAGGATGCCTACTCCAATAACCCAAAAATAGAAATTGACCCAAAACTCATTGAGACGAAGGGTCATTTTTTTGGCACATTTGCAAGTTATCAACAATATCATAAGCAATATAATTTAGGTAATGCTTCAATATTGTTGTATAATTCACAATCTACGAACCATTCTTTAGAATTTATTTGAACCATTCGAATTTTCCGTAAGAATATCCAAAATATATAGGAGAATAGAGAAAGACAACAACGCCACAAAATAAAAAGAAGAACACGAAAGAGAGAGGAGGAGGGAATAACTGGAAGTCTGGAACAAAGAAGGCAAGGAAATATTTCTTGGCGTGAATTGGAAGGAAATATGAAGCGTCTCCTCTCCCTGCCTTGTTAGGTCTTATTCAATTTTTTTTGAGAAAGTTAATGGACACCTCCATTTTCATGGAAGGGTATATTAGTCAATTTATATTTTATAATAACTAAATGTAAGGTAAAATAAATTAAAAGGGATAGAAAAAAGAAAATGAAGTTTAGATGGGGATATTGGCTATTTTAGTGTATTCATGGGGATATTGGCTATTTTGAAACTTTACATGGGTACACCTGGAATTCTCCCATTAACTTATTAAGAATATGAGATCTGTTTTGAGTTTCGTGTCAGATTGAAACGAACGACTCAGATCTCATTCTACACGGTCAGGAATTGTACTGGATCTGAACGCAGTTCATAATTTATATCCTCATTGTGCTCACTTCAATTTGTCATTCTTAGAATGAAATCGTTTAAAGTTGTTCTCACGATTTAGAGCTTATGAAATAGGTATATAAAAGAACAAATCCGGCCTTTGATTGTTGCTAATTGTCCGTGCGATTTTACTAAAATAAACCAGAGATTTTATGTTTTAAATTGTTAATTTAGGGATAATTTTAATGCGCCTATTGACTGAGAACGTATTTTCAAGTTTACAATTGCCTCTGTTTTGCTTAAAATGTATGTGTAACAGTGTAAGTCTGATCTGTCTGTTTATATATATACAAGACCATACATAATTCAATCGATTTCGTTCAACTATACAGTAAAATGACAAATTAATCGTGAATTATATGCAGAATTTTATTTTCTTTCTAGAAGCATCAAAGTTGTAATATATTTATATATTACAAAAAAAAAAAAAAAAAGCTAATTGGTTTAGATTATTTCCATGTTATACTCCCATCATGAATTTAAAACTTTTAACTTCATATTTCAAATTATATCATAAAAAATCATATTTCCTAGGTGCACTACTTCATTCATAACAAGTTAACAACTCTTGTTTCCTATGAAAATCAGGAACGTGATTTTCGTTTGTGTTGTTCTAGCTAGTGTAGATTTAACTTTTATTATATCCATTTGATAATTTGAAAAGCATTGCTCAAATTACAAAATTAGAATGAGATATATCATCTTCATTTCTTAAATAGTTTGGGTATCAAACATTAGAGTTTTTTTTTCAAATTTTAGATAATATGCATTTAAAATTATTCTTATGTTTTAAATTAATTTACTTGGATTGTATTGTTTATCGTTTAATGCAGCGGATCAACATGTTCTGATTTTAAATAGTACAATTATTGCATATAGTATTCGTTTGGAGAGGTCCGAGAGGATCGGTCACTTAGCTGGAAACATCAATTAATACAAGTCAAAATTCTTCCCGAATTTATGTTACAAGTTACGAGACAGATTCAACGGATGTTCATATATACATGTATGAATATGATCCTTCTTATACTGAAGAGGAGAGACCGAGATAGAAATAGAAATAGATACGAGACTTCAGGGAGAGAGAGAGAGAATTTGAGTAAGCCCCTCACATGGGTACACAATAATAAAAAAATAGATTATAGTGAAGGTGATAAGCCCCTCACATTTTATTTTCAGTCAAATTTTTGAGCTAGCGATTTTTAATCAGACTATTTTTTAAAATATAGCTAGTAAACGCTAGTTGGCACATGTCTTTATGTACTTTATAACTAATATACTGAGACTTTACAAATACTAGACATATTATTTTATTATGAAAAAAGGACAGCTACCGCTAATTGGACTTTAATTTGAATTGGAATATTTCATAAATACTTTTGTACCAAAAGCATGACAAATTAGTGTAAAATATAATAAAAATCATTGCTTTTAAGTTTTTATTAATAGCAAAAAGATTATATACCTAGTATATTAAGTCTTTTAACTAAGTATGACAAGCCTTTATACAAAATATATTCTTTTAAAAGTTCAAAATGCAAGTCAAAGGTTCAATGTACAATTTTTATATATAATATCAAGTATTTATACATATGCTAAAGTTATATATTTAATATATAAAGTTTTTATATATAGCATATGGAGAAGAAGAAAATAGATAAATAAATATAATTCGAAAGTACTTTATTATAAATTTTATTTGAAAGAAAAAAAATTAAATACAAAATATTCGTAATTTTAAATGTACAAGGCTTCTCATATATCGTCAAGAAAATGAATGATGTTAAATTAAAAAAAAAACAGAGAACGATGAATTGAAAAAAATATTCTTCTTTCGATTTCGGAGCGTAGATTGGGAATGGAGAGGCGAGGTCTAAAAATAATCTAATTATTGATGATGGAATAGAAAACATTGGAATAGAGTGAAAATTGTATAAATAAACTAGGATCCTTCAATTTTGTAAATAATAAGTAGGCTTTCTTTTCAAGAGGAAAAAAAAGGTGAATACGCCATGGCGAAACCCTCCGCCAAGGCCCCTCCAACCCCGCCCACCACCCTCCTCTCTTCGTGTAATACTGTTCGTCTATTCTTTTGAGCCAGTACTTTCATTTAGTGGATTGAATTATCAATTTCGGTACTTTTGCCTAGTGGATTTAGTTACTGCTCATTGCTTCATTATCACTCAAACCGGTGCTTCAATTTAGCGGATTAAATCTTGTTGGTGATTCCGTTTTGTGGATGTAGTCATCGCTTTTCGCATCGTTCTCCTGGGGTTTTTATTCTTCAGTACCAGCAGTTTGTTTTTTCTTGCCTTTCTTTCAGCCCTTCTTCTCCTCTTTGACAATTGAATAGTGGATGGAACGAGTGGTACCTATAGTTATTTTATATATAGTCGAATAAATATTAAGTTAGGAAATAAATGTTCAGTTTTTGTTAAGATGATGTATGTGTTGTTTTGGTTGTTTTCTGCATCTTCTGCTTCTTTTTTTGTTTCGAGGTAACTGTCATATACTGGTTGATTTAGTTCCTAGTCTGATTTGATTCAGTGTTTTCTCAATTGATAGTTCCTAGTCTGGTTTAATTCAGTGTTTCGAGGTAACTGTCATATACTGGTTGATTTAGTTCCTAGTCTGGTTTGATTCAGTGTTTTCTCAATTGATAGGTGACTTTCCTAGTACGGTTGATTCAGTTCATGGTCTTGTTTGGATTCAATGCATTCTCAACTGTGATATGCGTACAGAGGACATCATCGTTAGACTTCTATCACTCTTATCAAGCAAAGATAATCAATTTGCGTCCACAGGATGCACATATCCCTATGTGATTTTTGTTTTGTTTAGCTGTGTGTTTTTCGCAGGCATTTATTATCTAATCTTATATAGCAGCTACTTTATATCAATAAAATTGTTTATGGGTTTTCAGTCAAAAGAAAAGAGTAGGCTTTCTTTTCTGTTCCGGCTGCATGAAAAAAAAAAATTATTAGGGGAAACAACATATCTATTTTATAGAATTAGTCTGTTGTAAAAAAAAAAAAAATTCCAATCCGATGAAATTAAATATACTTCATTCTTATCAAATACGAGCTGAATAAAGCAAAAATATATAATTTCTATTCTCAATTCCAACACATTGGATTAGTCCCCGAAATTACAATAATAAAAATATGATTTTTTTTTTCATCGAAAAATTATAACATGAGCTACAAGTCATGATCAGACTAGATAAGATTATTTTTAAGAATTGATTGAGATTCATAGTTAGTGACTGTTCACCGTTCAGGTTGACGAAATTTGGACCAGATAATTTACAGATTCTTATATTTATAGAAATAATGTAAAAATAATATAAGATATGGATTTGGATTATATGAAAATTATGATCTCATAGAAGATTTCAAGATAATGATATTTTTATTATTTTAGAATTGTCTAAAGGAACCAATATTTTTTTTTTTTTAGTTTTTTAAGATCCAGGATACTGACCACCTCATACAGTTCAGGAAATAAATCTACTGTGATTCTTCGGGGATCACAGGATCTTGTTATTCTAAATCCATTCATTTATCTGTCTAGAGATTCGTGCATAAAACCATTTATCTGTCTAAAGATTCGTACATAAAAAGTGTTGTTAAGATTTGTGCATTCCAAAAAATGATAAGTTAGAATTGGAATAACAGGGTCCTGTGATCTCCAAGAATCACAGCAGATTTATTTCCTACCGTTCATATATTTTCAGTTTATTTTATGAAATCAAAATATCAAGCCAGTTCATATATTATCCTATATTATTTTAAGATAACGTAAGGAATAAAAAATTCTGAATCATTTAATTCAAACTTGACAAAAGGATTTTTTTTTTTTTTTTTTTTGTACATGATTTCTATGATCTGACATGTAGCATGTTGACACTTGATTGCAACCCACAGTGACAATTTTTTATTTTTTTTTAAGAAAAAATGATATTAACCATGGTACATGTCAACTCAACCGCTAGTGTACAAACATGATGTGATTTGATAGCTGTAGGGGTTGTAGGGTTAGGCAACTCGTAAAGTTACCGGACAAGTGATTCTGACCGTATTTTCTTTCTCGTCCCCGGAATTTCATGAATTTAGATCCGGACCTTCTAAAGCAACTTAAATTTTGAGTTTAGGTCTCGATCAGAAACTACACCAATTCGGTCCGGATTTTTTTTTTTATTTAGAATTACGGTAAAATAATTCATTCAAACAAGCCTTTGAAGACCTGATTTTCTGTAACTAGCCTCCACCGATCCCTAGGATCGGTGGAGCAAAAAAAATCAAAACTACACCGGTCCTAGGGACCGGTGTAGCTCACTTTTCGTCAGTGCAATGAGTCGGCCACAGAAAATCCCAAAAAGCCCTACACCGATCCTACGGATCGGTGGAGCTTTGTTCTCAAAAACCCGCCCGCGGACTCCCCCATTTCTCCTTCTTCTCCCCCCGTCCGAGCCTTCTTCTGCACTTCTGCAACGGTAAGTTCTTTTCTTTTTTTTTTTCTTTTTTTTTTATTCTTTCAATATACTCAACCATTTTTCCATCCAATTGTTTCAAAATGTTCAGATTATCAAAGAGAATTAGAAACTCTTCAGATCTACGATTTTGATAAGGTAAAAATTCTTCTTTTTTTAATTTTTTTATTTTAGCCGAATTAAAATAAATAACTAATTTAATTTAGTTTGTTTAGTATTTTTAGATTGTTTTTGTGAAATGTAGTGTGAAATTAGTATTTGGTGTAATTTAGTGTTAATTTGGAGTATATTTAGTGTTAATTTTAATTTAGTGTAATTTAGTGCTAATGTAGTATTAATTTAGCATTTATTTGATTTTAATTTAGTGTAATGTAGTGCTAATGTAGTGTTAATTTATAGTTCATTTGATGTTAATTTAGTGTAATTTAGTATTTATGTAGAATAAATTTGTGTAATTAAGTATTCATGTAGTATAATGTAACTTTTTAGTAATATGTATTATAATTTGTATAAAATTGGATAAATGTGTGATGACTCTCATGATGTTTAAAATTATATAAAATTATAAATGTGTAAAATTAGTAATATTCATGAAGTTTAAAACTAGATAAAATTATAATGTATA